>JABUQX010070291.1:10000-37500 GCA_015478945.1 Trachelipus rathkii | reverse complement strand
AAAAATATACTAAAAACTTAGCATTATATGTATTCAATCACAAGAAAAAAAATCTATATTTATAAAATAAAAAATAAAAGACAAAATATCATCTAATATTATTAATAATTTTTAGCAATTGATAATAAATTGTTAAATATTATGTAATGGATTAATCGATAAATAAATAATTAAAATTGTACAGTATTTAATAATAATTATAGTAACATATTAAGAAAAAGTAATAAATAATGATAATTTATAATTAATTAAAAATAGAATAATAATTTAAAAAAATAAAAACAAACATAAATAGAAACAAAATGAACCGTTGGCATCATCGAAAATTAATAAATTTTATATAATTTACTATCTTTTATTTAAAAAAAATAAAATATAGAAGTTTGAAATAGCTCAAGAAAAACAAAGTTGTAAAAAATTAGTTAAGTACGGAATACACAACAAGAAATTCAAATACTTTCAAATTAAACTTCTAGTTACCAAAATGAAAATATTAAAAAATAACAAATAAAAACCACATCAGGGTCACTATTAAGACATGACAACTTCCCTCCATTGAGAGCACTAGGAAACAATGCAGGTTATCAAAGGCGGACGCCCCAAAATCGCAAGAAACGGGGATAGACAAGGACCAACAACATAAATATCAGAGCGAAGCAGACGATAATAAGAGACAAGCAGGAGAAGAAAACACAGACACGAAAGAGAAACATTCACAAACGAGGAACGTCAGGAGGAAAAGGTAAAATTATCTAGGAGGTAAAGCAAAATCAAAGACAGGAGGTAAAATCGGAGGAGGAAAAAGACAAGGAAGGCAATTGTTGAGGGAAAACAGAAAGAAAGATACCGTGGCGGTATAGACCATGACTAGTAGAAGTAACAGAAAGTGGAACTGTAGTAGATGACCACACAAAGCATCAACACAATACACAAAACAATCGCCAAACAAGACCATCCAGGAATTGAGGAATTGTGGTGGGAAACACGGAAGTTGAAACCCTTTCGAATGATAAGGGAGTAGGAAGAGCACAGGAGGAACAATTCGTGCAAAGAAAAGATGGAAACACAGGCATTGAGAAGAAGCGCAAGATGTCAGAATCATCATTCCAAACATAAGAATGCATCAAGGACGAAAAGAAATTATCGAGCAGGAGACGTATTACTCAGAAAGAATCAGAACCTCGGTAAGTTAGTCAAACTGTAAAAGCAGGTTTCATTAACGTTCAACCGAGCATTATTCAACGACGAGTCCATTTATGAATTGGTGAAGAGAAATGAGGTCGGGCGGACGAAGAAAACAAAAGGAGATAAAGGTTCCCTAGTGTATTAAGACGAGTATTGTAAAATGAAGGATACGCTGAGGAGGTGCCCATGAAAGAAGATTATTAAAACATTGAAGTGAGACAGAATTCTAAAATATTAGTTGGGCTAAAATAAAGACGCAGCATAAATCCTCGAGAGACACGGATCTAGGTAGTAGAAAGAAAGAAGAAGAATATATACGGGAGAGAAGCTCCGCTAAGCGAAAGGCTGTAGAGAGAAAAAGATAGATGAATCGCAAAGGAAGATCAAATAGGAAGAAGATGGAAAAAAAAGTTCACCAGCGAGACGCAAAGGTGAAAACCACCTTAAAACTTAGAAGGGGGAAACCAAAGAAGGAAGGTGGATGGATGAAGATAAAGAGATGTATGGAAGGAGGGAGGATGAAGGGAGAAGAGGGTAGGGGATGAGTCGAGTTCATAAGGCACCGCGTAGGGAATCATTTCAAATCTCTGGTTGTGAGAACAGAGTAAGAGAGCGAGACTAGACCAAGGACAGAAAAAGTCAGTAGAAAAGATTTCCAGGCCCACTCGTTTGAGGGGATTAAGGGAAGGCGACAGCAGGTCGAAAGCTCAGCCGTATTAGAATGCCGCATTATGTAAGCGCGTCTCAGCACATAAGCACACCTCGCCTTCCTTAGAAGCCGGGTGAAAGTAACAATGGGATTATGGGACTTTTGTCATACTTAAATTAAATAAATAAAATTCCAAAGTTAGATAATAAAAAATATCACGACCATATAGATGATGAACGAAATTGGTTGGGCACATTGTCATGATAACAATAGAAGACAAAGGAACACCAAAACGGATTATTACAGTGATACATATACCCAAATTAGTATAAGAAAATAGATATATATACATATATAAACGTAGCAAATAATTATTCCGCAGTAGGTCAAGATAAGAAAGTAGATATAGAAATAATCTTCATGGACCAACGAGTAATAATCCTATAGAAATATAACCTGTCTAAACATAAGTCAAACTATAAAATATAAGTAACTACACTCATACGCGAAGGCAGGTATATAGAGGTAGCCGTACTTTAATAAAAGTATTCTAAAGATGTAAGTAATACGTTAAAAACTCATACGACAATGAGGGTAAAGTGAGATAGCAACCTAAAGGAGGTTTAGATACGCCTTAATAGAATCAATATTATGTTTTTTATAGACAAGCAATACTATAATGTATATACTAGAGACACCAATAACGATAAAGATGGTCTAGTATTTAGCATGTATCAGGCCTACATAAAATAATAAAAAAAACTGTAAGGTAAGATATAAAATGTTTTTTATTGCAGAACCACTCGTATATATAATAAATACTCAGTAATGAGTGCAAAGGAGTGAAAGAGTTGTAAGAAAAACCTGTTTTCGAAAATCAGAAGGAACAAAAGGACGAACTCAACTCTGAAAGTAGAAATGTCACAAATTAATGAAACAAGTAGAAATTCAGAGTAAAATGGAGGAAAGAGTTTGAATAAGTTTTATTACAGATAAGTAATTACAAGCAGGTAAAAAGTAATAATGAATCCTCTCTCTATACACTCATATCATAATTAGAGACCGCACATAGCAGGAGTAGTATAATATATCTAATAAAGTATAGGTACTAAGGCGTATAAACGCATTTTTACATTGTAGTATAATCAGAGTAATAAATGCATATACAGCACATAGAGTTATCACGACCAGTAGAAGTAGACGTATATACTAATAATCAGTAAGTAAAACCTGTTTGCAATTATAAATCATAAGATGAACTAGAATAAAATTTCAAGATAGATATGAATGAAATAGTGTTGTAAGGAAACTAATAAGAAGTTAAATAAGCAAGTAAATAGTGGAGATGATGGTTATATATATGAGGTCTCTTCCTGTTGAGTTAATTTGGCGTTTAAAAGAACTGGCAACTACCTTCAAAGAAAAAAACTATAACTAAAAAGATAACTCTATAAAATACAGCACAACATTTATTTAGGACTAGTCATAAATATAATTTTCACGAACTCGCTAATTATAATGATTATTTTAACTCGTATAATTTTGTGGAAGTGACTATTGACATAGGAAAGGAATATAGTTTTTAATCTGATGAATACAAAAAGCTATGATGAGGAGCTAGCAACCTGCATTATTTTGAGCTAGTGCTCATAACAGCTTGAATGCTCCATTATTAGTAAATAACAACTGGCTCTCGGAATTATAATAAATTGACATAAATAATATATGGGAGTTTTTGGGCAACTCCCCAAATTATAAGGAACATAATAACTTCCTTTATATTGTAATTCACACCAAATTAGGCGTGAGTTTATTCATAGCTACTTTTAAGATGTTACAAGGAAAACAAATGAATTTGTGTATATTTTCGTATTAGCAATAGAATATATTACCTCTGGTCTCATATAGCCTATTTTTATTACTTTACTTATAAGATCTAGGAAGACAGCTTCCTGCAACCGCTGCAGTGCTCTAGCGTCACAATATAGAAATCCTAATTAGCTCGAAGCGTCTTCCTCTGATTTCCGGCCCAAAGACCGGGCTAAATCAAATTGAATAAGCAATGACCCTCTAACATAAGAACAGGATGCTGAATTCATGAGGCCCAGCAGATCATACTGGCGGATGATACGGACAGATAGAAAATTAAAAGTTGTATGTAACCTAAGGGCCTGTTACAGACTCAGAAAAACTGCGAGAGAGGTTCGTTCGTCATCTAGTGTCTTAGTAAGGAAGAGATATCTCCTCGGTGCGATCAGATTCCCTCGATACATGTGCAGAAATACACACCCACTGAAAAAGGTAATGCGAGATGAAGCAACTCAGAGCAGAAGAGATATGAAAATGTGTGATATTCTACCATGAGAATTCCCTATATGACCAATTAGGGTAAGTAACCCGAGAGATATGTATTGGCTACCTAATAATAGTTATTTTCCTCGAAATCTTAATATACGAAAGCCACCAGTCTTGATGGATAACGAGAGAAGAACTAAGCTAATCCGAAGCAGTGGCAGATAAGTTCATTGTGCTTCATATTCGTGCAGATTGTGAGAAGACAATCTATAATTAAGCATACATGCTACTGTAAAAGTCAGATATAATTTATTCTAAAAAGAAGCTGAGAAACCACGTGTACACAAACAATAGACTCTTATATCGAAACAACAGCGATGAAAAAAGTTACATTAAAATAAGCACTAAGACGAGTATACCATAGAAAGAACACTAATTAAAATATAATATGGAACATATTAAATATTTATTTGTATTCCATAAATACATATAAGTTATATTATTACACTCATATGCATAGCCGCTTTAGATTATGTCATTAATACAAGTATTTTCATAGTGGATGTTACTGTAAATTCTAAATCGATTAACATGTGACAGGATATATTCCAACAAATAAAAATCTATGTGAAATTTTAAGATAGAGTACAGATATTTTTCTCAAGAATAAAAATAGAATATCAAAAAATAATATTAATGTGAATCATTTAACATTAATCTCTCCTTATATATGTGTACGCACGCTGAAATACATGAAGTGTTGAGATTAAAATATATATAGTAATGTTATTTCATTTACATATGGTATATAATATAATCATATATAATTATATATGATATCTCGTCATGTACAACCACTAAGACTAAAAAAACGAATTAACATGATATATCAAAGGACACAGCACATCTCTAATTGTGCACAATCCACCCCAAAAATATTTAAAAGGGTAAAATACTAAAGTATATTATTTGAAGCGATTTGATAGATAGACTGTTTAAAGTGTGAATAGTTATTAGATAAGTGTATAAATACAAATTACCCTTTTCTTAGAAAGCATGTGTCTTATTTATAATTCAAACACTACAATCAAGTCGATTCATTATAATCTTATCTGTATTGAAATGTTCTGCATGTGATATTTATATCTCTATATCAAAAAGGAGGACTACCCTTTGTCTATCTAATATGATAATGTCATTTTATACTATTAGTGTAGACTGCTAGATATGAAATGATAAATATTGTGTATAAATTAGTGTTGTTATTAAGTATCATTGATAGGACTCTAGAAAATCAGAATGCAATATAACTAAGAAGCGTTGAATATAGTTAATGTAAATAAGGAAGTGAAATATCTATGAGAACAGTAATTAAAAATGAATTACTCACTCTGACTAAAATAGGCACAAGAAAATAGAATCGCAAAGAGGAATAGAGCATGTAACTCTTTTCCACTAAGAATAGGTCATCATTAATCAAATTGTGGTTCATTCGATATTTATTAGTTAAAGGACTTAATATAGGACAGTAAGATCTAATAAAGAAATAATTTATATAAATGACTTTGTATCCAAAAATCTATTAAGCACAAATTGATAGTATCCTCATAAGAATATAAATACATATTGCTCATACATCGAGTTCTGTAGAACGGATTTTTATCATCAAACTGAGAAAACGATATCGATTGCAGTTCCATAGTAATTAATAGTAATAGTGTATGAGTTTTGTATTTCTTCAACCAGTAGACAGCAATAGCTTACAAACTCTATTTATGCGCATTCACATATTATTTCGATGAATAACAGACAGACGGGCTAGAAGAGTATGATACAAAAAAACCTTACCTTGTCTGCATCTATTCTATAACATTTAGAGAATTACCTATCTCGCGCACTCCTCGCACAAATCGACTTTAGAGATTCGCCATCAAATTCATACGTAAAAGAAACGAACATAGGAATAGTTATACCAAGCATTTATTAACTCTGGGCAATACGTATAACCAGTATTGTAGAAAAATCAAACCATTACAGTCTTCTCATTAGGCAATCCTTTGATAGTAGGTAGGCCGTCCCCTACTAAATGCTGCTCCTCCCTCTTCTCAGTCTCAGCTATTCTACATTCTCAGATAGTGTAATATTCGATTGTGAATGAGAAGATATCCGTGAATCCCGTGGAGAGGAATTTGAGTCTCGGGGAGTATCGTTTATCCAGTGTGAGAGTATGGTATTGGAGAACGCGTATTGAAGATTGCTTGGATACCAAGAGATTTGAGTCCCGTCTAACCTGATTCTTTATCCGAGTTACCACAGCCCACCTGTGAAGTGCAGAAGCAAGATTGAATCACCATGAGGAGAAGGATTATTTAGCCAGAGATTGTTAGAATGTTCAACGTGTGTGTGTTATATTCGAATAACAATGTGAGACATTCTTTGGAAAACTTATCTTTATATGAGAATTGATTTGTGTATAGTTGTAGTCCGATAGCTATTAAAGAAGAACCCTTTAGCGAGAGGTATTAATAGTCCTTGAGCTATATGATTACAAAACTTGGAGTATATTTTATAATATTAGCACACGAAACGGGTGAAAGGTGAAGGTAGAAATATGAATCTAGTCGCTTAAGATAATGAATGCAGAATGAAGATTGACTGACATGACAACGAGAGATTAAGTGAAGACAATTTTGTTGTTAGCATACAATATAAAATAATCATTATTATGTAACTTACTAAATTGTTCAAATCAAAGTAGATACTTATATATGTAAAGATGAGTAATATCTACAGATGATAATTCTAGGAAAATGAATGGATAGAGAGGAAAGGCTATTACAAATAGAGAAGAAATTAAGGCACATCAGTAAGTATAAGAGGAAAGTAATATAATATTAAGCAAGGTAAAGAGAAGTGAAATGATGATTATATATAGTGCAATACGAGAGGGATAAATAGAGTATATATATATAAGCTAGAAGATAAGAAGAAGAAGGCATTAGAATCGCTAAATAGAGAGTATAGAACCATAGGTATAAAAAAAGTATTATGTGATAAGATTATAGGAGAAGAAAAGATTGAAGTTGGCTAACGTAATAATAATATTATACTCTGACGACAATTATACGTAAACTATAATCTTGAAGAACATATAGCTATAAATACCTTATTTCACCATGTGAGAGTTAAGAATTAAGTACTATCAAAGCTAAAGGAAGACGGACCTCCAGAGAAGAGGATGTTAGCGAAAGAACTAGAGATAATTTTGAATAATTACTATCTCAGCAAGGATCCAGAAATAAGAGAGTAATACTAGTGTAGAAGTTATTGTGATAGGAATAGACTATCATACCCAACCACCTCTATGTATATATTTATATAAAACGGTATGGAGGGTGAGGGTAGGGGAGAGGCAGGGCTAAAATTTCTCATTTTTTTTTATTCCTGTTTTTTTTATAATATAAAGATGGAAATATATAATAATAAAAAAAAAAAAACGTAATAATAATCATAATATGGTAGTACCTATCAAGAATGGATGGAGATAATGATGAGCTCGAATAAATAATATAGTCAATAATTCAACAAGGTTATAAAAGGAATAAGGATAGTGACGAGAGAGTGACTGATACTGTGATAGAGCATAGTAAAAATTATAGAGGATTGATTTCTGAACCTCATTAGGGATAAATGTAAGATGAACAGAAAAAGCATTATAGACATATCTCAATATCTTGTAAGTGTAAGTGCAATAAGCCATGAAATAAAATATAAACATATATTGATAACTGGATAGATAAAATCAATGTCATATCCCTTCACTAAATTGTTAGGTATGAGTGTCAGAAGCAGCAGGAACATCAGCGATCAAATTGAGCCAGTGTTAAGTCGTCTTAGCTCAATAGTTGTAGAAAGAGGAAGGAGGCGGTGGAATACGTACTCTATATGATTAGTAAGTAATTGGATTGATGTATGTAGGAACATCAAATAATGTGATTAATGCGTAATTGTATATAGTATAACAGTATAGTGTGGTGAGGATTCAATACAAAGGCTGAGAGAGGATTGAGAAAAATTTGAGTAATCGTAAAATAGGTAAGAGTGAATTAATATATTAGTTTGATAAGTAAGGAAGGAATAAGTGATATCAGTATAAACATAATATTAGATATGGATAGGAGTATGAAAATTAAGTAATAGGTGAATTACAAAAAAGTAAACATATATATATTAGGAATAAAATTAATAATAAAGTTCGAGGAAGTAAAAGAGTAATTATTAGATAGAATAATAAGTAATAAGTTAAAGTAGTAAGATAGACCATGCCATAATATAATAAAATATAAATAGTTAGTAAATTACAATTATGCGTCATGGTCGATTATAATTAAACAAAATATAATAACAAAAGATATTAATATAAATATAAACTATATATAGATATATATATAATATAATATATATAATATAATATATTACATAATAAGTAAAATATATATTATAAATTAAATAATATATAATAATCATTAATAATATATAATATTTAATAATAATATATAAATATATTTAATAATAATAAATATAAAATATAAATTAATATATATATATATATAAATAATAAAAAAAAATAATATAATATATATATTAATATATATATAATATAAATATAAAATATTAAAACATCATTAGCAAAAAAAACTAAATATAAAATATATATTACTATAAAATATAAAATATTATAAATATAATTAATAATATAAATAATAATAATTATAATATACTATATAATAAATTTATAATATAATATAATATATCATAATATAATAATTAATATAAAAAATCAATTAAAAAAAATATGAAATAAATACGTTAACAAAAATCGACTATAAATAAATGAATACTAACTGATATAATTTAATAATAAATAAATATCTTATATAAAATAACTTCGAAGAATCTGGAATGATCAGCCATAATAAATAAAGTGAGCAACTTAGAACGCACTTACTTACAGAATATAAGAATTGAATTTATTAACAATGACTAAGATAGAAGCAGAGAAAATTTCATTAAATTTAAAAATAGTAATCGGATGAATAATAAATAAACAAATAGACTACAATAAATAACATAATTAGTGAGTAGAATAGTAATTAATAAATATAAATATACTTCATACTTTAATTAATGATAGAAAAGGACAGAAATTAAATAACATAAGTACAGTTATAAAATTCATAACGACCTTCTCAAAAATACGCATTAGAGATTAATATAATAACTATCATCACAATTAAATCTGTATTTAGTATAACGAAATATATATAACTAAAAATATCCTAATGGAACTATATATAACACAAAGTTACATATCAATATTATTATAATAAATAAGAAAGTATATAAAACGAAAATAAATAATGTAATAGAAAAAGAAGTTTATCGTTAAAAATAAATTAGAATAATATAAGTATAATGTGTAAGAAATAATGATGTGTTAAATAATAATAAGATATATAAAATATTAAATCCGGTGTGATATAACTTATGATTAGTAAAATAAAACATATTATATCCAAATATTAATTCAAATGTTTGTGAATAGAAGTTGAAAAGAATGAAATATATTTTGAATAAATACATATAAAAATTATTTGCATTTCCGCCTATTTTGATTATAATTAAAAGAAATAGTAATAAAATAATGAAAATAAAATAAATAAAAATAATAACAGTATTAAATATAAATTAGATTTATAATATAGTAAAAATAAATTAACCCTATTGCTTGATGATTAAAATAATTATATAAATTTATATAAATTACTAATTATTGTAATATTATTAAAAAAATAATAAGAATAATAATGTAATCATATGTT
This sequence comes from Trachelipus rathkii, assembly GCA_015478945.1. NCBI lineage: Eukaryota > Metazoa > Arthropoda > Malacostraca > Isopoda > Trachelipodidae > Trachelipus > Trachelipus rathkii. Next base: position 27,489 of record JABUQX010070291.1, on the reverse strand, counting down.
GTGAGAAATTAAATATATTCGAACCAAATCATGAGAAGAGGACTAAGTAAGTATCACAATTATATAATTCTACTCGATGAACACCAAAAAATTACTTTTAAATATAAAAACTTGTAAATTAAACAAAATAAAAATATTAAAGAATAAATTAATAAAAACATATATAGACCTCAACGATAGAATAAATAATATTATAAATATAAGAATATAATGTACGTAAAAGTATATTAATAATAATCACACATAAAGTTACGTAGATAAACTAGTTTTTGATTTAATCAGTGTGTTTTTAATATAAAAATATAAAATCATAATAATTAAATATAATAGATATATTATTATATATTAAATATATAATTTAATATATATTAAAAAGATATATAAATACTATTATATTATAATATATATAATATATATTATTAATATTAATTATAAATAATAATAAATAAAGTAATAAGTATATAATATATTAATATATATATATTAAATAATATATTAAATAAATACTACAAAATATTATATATTATAATTATAGTTACTCATATTTTTATGTTATACTAAATATAACATGTGATATAGAGAGGTCCTAAGTCAAGACTATGACTGGTTTCACGAAATAAACACCAAAGGGATTCGTACATAAACGAATTATCTCAATGTGGTCTCTCACTAGATTTTTACCCATCACACATAATTGAGATTCTAAAAGGATTAACTAAATACCAATTTATTTATGTTAATCGTAGATAATATTAAAGGTTGCATAATAAAATGCTCCATGTCTCTCACCACTTATAATATCCCAAATTCATAGATCTAACCATTATATTACTCACATATATAATAACTATATCATATAATATGCAAAGAGATTTTCTAAATAATTATCAATATCAACGACATGATTCTTTCTAAAGAACCGTTTTTTTTGTTCAAAGCTAGATGTATCTCTTTACTTATCATTTCCTATAGAGATAATAGATATAATACTCATTAGTCTATACAGTTAATATATTTAAATAAAAATATTTAGTTAATAGTTCCAAAATAGACATTAGACACACTTTAAACTATCAGAATTAGCCTTCGCAACTTATTCCTCAGAACCTTCGCTGCGCAGTGAATATAATTAGATTTGAATATTTTCAGTTATCAATCGATCTAATGAGCTAGTAACTAATAAATAAGATGAAATATCAGTAGTATGACTAGTAGTATCTCTCACATCAAATCAGAGCTGTGTGGAAATAACTTCTTTCGCTCAGCAAACTAGTAGTGTTCATTGCCCTAGAGGAATATCCCACAACCTGTACCCCTCCTAACACAAACAAACAACGTGTATGCATTCACTCTGTATATAATATACATATATATATATACACAATATACTCAGAAACAACTAACATTCGTACCTCCTTCACCGACAAATTCCTTTTACTGACAATACGAGCTCCACTTTTTCATTCTCAGAGAGACGTGTCCAGGCACCATGTGGATGCGATATATACTACTATCGTGCAACGGCATCACCTCTATTCAATATGTATACTGAAGGTTAAATAACACCTACAAAAATTAAAATTATTGATATATCGCTTATTACATTTAAACTGCTGATCAGTCCATCCTTAATCCGCTGGATCAGTACCATCTCTGATTGATCAATCTCTCGCTCTTTCAGTCTAATATCTTGTATAATAGACAACCACAACAATCTTAACTATGGATTATTTATTTTCTTAATATTGCAAGCTACAATTATCATCTCACATTTTATTATCACTGTCTTCTCCACATTATTCTTAAACTACGCCCATATAAAGTAATTTATTGTCATCCTGAACCTAAGTTGATACCTTAAGAATCTTAATAATATTAACCTCTATATTCCATTGATATATATAGTTTCCACCTACTATACTTATATATATATCACATATGAGTAACAACATAAACTCCATCTTATTAATACAAAAAACTCTCTAAATACCTCTGTATCTTAATGTCCTTGTACATCCACTCAAGGATTTAACATATTGAATCCAACCAACTTTACCTATAACCGATTCTTACATCTTTTACTTTGAATTCATACCACTTATGACTTATCTATCTCCTGTTTCAATTATTTCTAATTCCAACATTAATATACCTAATATTTAAATACTCAAGATTAACTTATTGTTTCCTCAGTGCTCACCCATCTAATTCAAGATCTATCATTCTACGTGGATCTCTCTTATCACTCACTTACATATAACCGTCATATTATCTCATTAGTAACTAATCTTTATTTTTATCTATATCCTCTACATAATATTACAAAAGAAAAAAAAAAACCCTCTACTAATCCTCTCAAAACTCACTTTAGATTAATCGCCACACAAACAACAATTCTGTCCGCAAAATACAAATAAGCAAGGCCACCTTCACCTCTTATTCATCGATCCATCATTTTTCTATAAACTTACCTTCCAGAATACTTTCGTTAGGAGAGAAATTTCCTTAGAACCTATTAATATCCATAATGGTCAAATTTAATTAACCAAGGATCCATAATACACATCCCTTGCCTCACTTTGTGCATATTAATATATAATAAATACCTAATTAACATCTTTCTTACTCCATTATTATATTCTATTATCACCTAATGTTCAACCACTCACGTAAGTCATATTCAATTCTTTTATGATCCATTACAAAACCTTTACCACTCCCTTATATATAATTATTATCAATGTTTCTGATAAATACACATGTACAACCAAACGGAGTGTGTACTCTCTCTTTCTTCACTAATAAATCACCGAAATATAAGTTTTCCTTTGAGAGATTGGAGGCTCCAATATCAGCCAGCAATGAATTAAACAATTATTAATATTCTTTACTTCTCTCTATTTTCTTGAATCATTTTGGATTAATTTCAATGTGATAAAAAATTTGAATCCATACATTTATCTCATACCATTTTTTCATAAATTTGATAGCCTTTTTCGACCAAATTACCTAAGGATATATATTAATCTATCCCTACAACATTACTCTCATTAAATACAATTGATATTAAGGCAATAGTAATATAACTGTCTACATATTCACTAATCCCTCGGAACTATACCCACATAAACGCTTTGTTATACACTCATTAAACTCTCCAAATCCATTCATTCATAATCCAGTATCCATTTCTGATCATTTCACTTAGATAATTTCATACATTTCTATGTACCTGACAGATATTATAACATTCTTCAACTTTTCCTACTAACCGCATAAAAATATCATCGCCTTAATATAACTTGAATTACCTCAATTCTCACCAAAATACCTTAATATTTCTTCCTTATTGCACACATTCATTAAACCCTCAACATTCACTATCATCTAATCTATCTTAAATCAAATGCAATGTTATGTAGATTTGCCAATTAAGTTTATCCCTCCATACTACCATCCTACATCCATTTCTAAATCTAAGTTATTGAAAGGCTAATCCACCATATATTCATTTATATTTCATATGTCAATATTCCCTAAGATCTCATTCTTTTAATTTTTTCCCTGATTTACCTTTCAGAAAAGCTTCCATATTCCCTTATAAGCCCAACTCATCCTCATAATCCATAAACTGTTATTTCAAGATTTACTACTTAATTTATTGCCTCTAATGTGATGAAACTAGTATTCAAAATCTGTTACCTTTCCAATTTTCACCATACTTAAAACTCACCTTTTATATATATATATATATATAATATATATATAATATATTATATATATATATTAATTATATATATATATAATATTATATATATATATATATATATATATAATAATATATTATATATATATATATATTATATATATATATATTTATATATTAATATATATTATAAGAATATAATATATATAGATAATATTATATATATTATAATATTATATATATATATATAATATATTATTAAATATATATATGATAATTATATATATATATAATATAATAATTATTTATATATATATATATATATACATTATATTTATTTATTATATATTATTAATATAGATATTTATTAATATATAATAATATATATAATATAATAATATATATAATATTAATATAATACAAAATACTTATATTAAATATAATATGACTTTTCTATTAATAATTATAATATACTAAAAATACTATATAATATATATATATTAATACTATAATATATATTAATCACATCACAGGAAGTACCTTCTAATTATACTGTCACTACCTGATTTAATGAAATCTTGAAAACATTTCTTTGTAATACTCTTTTTCCACAATGTAAGTTTCTTATAACTTTTATTTACGCTAATGTATATGGCATTCTATCATTTGTCATTTCTAGCTGAGCGAGATGATTATATATTCATAATCAATATACAATATTCTTTTTCTTTCTGTACAAGTTCGCTCTACTCTGGCGTTCACCAAGTTGAATTTCCTCTTTCATATGAGCTTGGAATGAATTAAAATCATTATTATGTACCTCATTCACCTTCTATACCTCGATATCAAGCTCATGCGTTTGTTATGTCAAATGCGTTATAAATGTATAAAATAATATTCGCCATGTGTTCACTACAAAGAATGGCAATCCCTAATTAATATTTGGGTATATAAGTAATTATCACTATTTCCCCTATATTAAAAACGAATGTTCTGATAAACTACTTGCTTGTCGAGAGCATGTTCAAATAATCACTACCATGGAACTTGTTATATCATATTTCAGACAATTATCATTTACTAGGGTATAGTGCACATGATAACCTTATTCTGATTTTGGTAAATAACGTATTATAACATGATTGTTGTGGTATGTATTAGACTATATAGACTGGCAACTGCATGACTCACGGTGTTAGCTCGTACTAATTTCATTATTAAATTATTTATTTTATATTGATTATACTCATATCTGCTTTTGCTTATTCTGATTCCACTACTGTCCCTCACTCTGTCTCTCTCTATTAACATGATTATCTGTGAGTGTAACAGAGGCATTTCGCCGGAATTGTCCCTTATGTTCCAGTGGCTTTTATAGATTCTGTCGTGGAAGGCGATATTACCAGAGGGCCCAATGCCCTTAGGTAAATTGGTAAGGTGCGATGTACACTGCATCGGAAAAGAAAAAGCAGAAGAAAAGAATATGAACAAAAGTCGCAAGTGAAAAAAATGTCTTACTAGCTTTGAGCACTGAGTCGGCCCTCTGCTCATTTGAGTTAAGGTTGTTCGTACTATAACCTACTGACTAAGTGTAAAGTGGAAACTTTTCATCAGACAGAAACATATCCACCTTAGAGTCTCGTGTTCATGGTTATTCAGTGACTCCGCGACGGATTACCGTCCACGGTGATAGGTTAAAAAACTCCTGTAGATCATAGTGAAAAGGATAATACAATCACTCTGCGATCACACAAGAGAACCAGACTGACGTCCTTACGACAACTGAAAATCAACATGCTACTATCAGGCACGAAACTTTCCTTTCATTACACCTTCTTTTTCGTGAATTCTGCCCAATGCACAAAGGTTATAATACAGAGTTCCTAATTCATAACGTACAATATCGAGCATCAAGCCTAGCGAAGGATATAGCGAAATGCTGCCAACTTTATCTCAACGAGTATACCTTTCATTCCTTTCCCAATGACCCAAATCATACTCGACTATGAACTATGTGACAGTATTAGATCTTCGATATCTCTTTCTTAACCTTCAACACAACAACATACTCATCTCTAATAATACTGTGTTCCATCTCTCTTAGTATATTATCATATTCAAAAATAGCATATACATTTTCTCATCTCATACCTCTATGCTATCGCTACACATCATATGAATTCATTTATTGCTCTAAGTCTAGTGATATCAACTATCTGAAACTTCAGGAACGATTCAGAGGGAAATTCAATATCGCTCTCCATATGACTATTTTTTGTTTTGTAATCATAGATTTCATATAACAAGGTGAAATAAAAACAGCTCAAAACTTCTATAAAAATACTAGCATAAGCGTAAACAACCAAGAAAAGAGCGATTACCAACTCATGTAAAGACAACACCACTTAGATACTCATCTGCAAGAAGAGGACTGTGTAGATCAGATTTCTTTTTATCATTTTCACCAACGATTTAATTTGCTACACCCCAACTCTTCCCTGCTATTACACAACTTTACATAACTACACTCATTGGCTTACATCAACTTTTCCTCTCCTCTTCTATACCCGACACAATATTCTTTACAGAGTATTTTTTAATCTTCCAGAAACCCTTTTGTTTCTCGCCTCTCGTAATCCTTCCACCATATCCGTTTTGAACATTTATATCTATCCTCATACGACTAACCTAGACGAGTTCGTCAATCCTTGCACTCACACTTCAAGATTCTGATATCTTTCACTCTATACATATCATAGGAAGCTGCTTTGAATACTTTCATATACTGCCTCCTCTTTGTCGTTTTGGATAACGACCATGCCTCCGGTGCCAATAGTACTTCTCCTTCTATCCAGAATTCCTTCTTCACTACTACTTACAAGATTCGAACTATCACGGTAAGAATCTCAACCTGACATAATTCTCTATTCCGCATACTAGTGATATAATAGTTGATTTTCGGTGCCTCACTGCCCTTTTATCTCACGTGCAATCTCCACTCAGTTTCCACTTCCATGTCTCCAAAGGTCACGCAAATTTCCAGTCCTAATCACCTCGCACCAATCTCCTCGTACCTACTTCTTTCCCAAACACTATAGTTGGCAAATTAATCCACATATGATTGTTAACCCATAAAGAATAAGAGAGAACAACCCTACACACCATGTCTCACTTCGTGAATTTAAATTCAACCTTTAAACTACAAATCCCTCATACACCATTTATTCTTAACACACGCTCATACCCTAATATATAAGCTTTTCTATCAATACATATACTTTTGATTCTCATCAGAAGCTGCTTACCACCAACACCATAATATCATCTATAAGATATCTGCCATTAAAAGCTTACTATTTCCTTTATTATAAACTCTATTAATAACTATAACGGGTGCTCTTAGTTGCAAATTCCATATAAAACCTAAATATAATATTTATTCTTTCTTATTCAACCTATTCATTTTCTCATCATTTGTTTCAAATAGTTAAAGATTTTTGATCTCTGTGGTAATGTATTCTTTTGCATTAAAACTAACTTTGTTCTATTCATAACCAATCCAGTCCTTCAAGTCACTCGAACGCACTCTTTCGACCAAATATACCTAAGCATATATACTTCCCTACAACACTTCAATAAATCTTTAATTCCCCTATTAATTTCTACAGTTCCCCTTTTCTCCTTACATATATATACCACCCGTAATGATATAAAGTTACTTAAAATTACCCGCTAACTCAACTGCGCTCAAATCCTTTTGTGATACTTCATTTGGTCTTCTCATAAACGCTTTTAATAACAATCAACTTTTGAGGGAAGAATCCAATCAACCTTATCAGCCCCATACTCGCCTCCGTTCTTTGATCATCACCAGTAATTTCATCTATATCATATTATACTTGCTAGTACTTTTACCATTTATTCATTCAACTTTATCCTTTCTAATCACCATATACCTCCTCACTTTATAACTATAATAACCTCTTATCCCCAATTAAATATTCACATATTTCCTTTTCAATTGCACCATCATTCACAACAACAGTATCATACTATCACCTCATTCTATATATATATATAATTATAATATTTAATACTGTTAATATATTGTGCAGATTTTTACGAAGTGTCTTTCCACACTTTCCCCATCACATACCATTTATTCTAATGCAGTTAACAAAAGCACCTATATCTCCTTTCATTTTTATAATTCTAAGCAGATTCCTCTTTATTAATTTATTCTTCTTTATTAATACCTTTCGCGTTCTTTCCTTCCAATATAAAAGTACTTCATTATATTACTCATTGTAGGTCCCCATTCATTCCTTCCTTTTCCATAAACTGTTCATATTTATCACTACTTGTTTTCTTACTATATCATCGTTATTGCATTAAATAACTTTTTATTGTATTTTCATTTTTTATCCATCCTTGCATTTATTGCTGTAATTAAAAGTTTTATGATAATTCATTTAATTATTAAAATAGTAATATATAAACAGAAACGGTTTTTTTTTTCCTATTATTAACCGGCTTTCATCATCCTCTTCATTATCCTAACCTCAAATTCACATTAGTTAACCTTTATATACTTTAACTTTACCTATCTTTTAGCACATCCACTATACTTCCTTGGTTACTACTTTAATACTAATTAGACTTCCTTCATTTGCCCCCAGATTTGTTCCAGTATCAACTTGTTCAAACATTCATAATCAGATTATATTTACTTGCGAGCGCTCTTATATAACTTTTTTCTATTGTCTTTCAGTTGTCCACTGTAAATTCTCAATTTTATTTATGTTATTACCTACTTCCTTTTTCCGTATTTAATCTAACCTTCTCTCTCCATCATTTAAGCACCCACTAACATTAAATTATACATAGAAACAAACATAATTGATCCGATAATCCCATTCTTAAACCCCTCACTGATTTAACATCAACCAAACATACTTCAAATCTCCTTCTTCTCCAAACAAAATCATCATTACTTTTCACTTACGATTACCATTTTTCCTCTACCTACACCAACTTAGTATACCTTATGGATACTCTTGTGTTTAAAGAAGGTATTACTTGCACACATACCTCTTCTCTCTTAACAAAAATCAGAATCAATCACCTTCCTATACCATTCTCATTTTCTCCCTGCACACCCCAAAACACCTGTTATACCATCCCTTTTTTGATCACCTAATCCAACAATTTAGATCACCCAACACAATCAATCTGAGACTCCTACTCACCCCATCCAGAAATCCAGAACATTCCCCAAAAATGCGTACTCTCTTCAACGTTTCCCCTTCAGATGGACCATACGTCACAACCACACATACCTTGACCTTTTCAAACTTAAATTTAACATTAGAATTCTTAGGACTCACACACACCAAAGTCTACCAGAGCTTTGTACCACAAGTCACCATCAAAATTGCAACTCTTTTCTCTCCCTCTCTCATTCCTTTTCACACCAGGCATACCACACATTTCACACACAACACTCATTTTCACCGTTTCCTTCATCTTTGTTTCAGTCACGCGAGCAAATCAAATTTGGCCCTTCTAAATATTATCATCACCTCGTCTCCTTCTTCTTCCTCAACATTTATTACCTCTGACATTCCATGCTTCCCATACCGATTCATACAATTTCGCTGAAAGATAGAAGGCCGTTTACGGCGATCACGACCTTCTCCGAGGCCTGCATTAGCATTCCTGGCAAGAGATAGTTGGTATATATATATATACCCAACTACCACCGTTCCTTAGTCGACTTCTACGACACGCGGGAACTTACGATGTGGCAATTCTTTCTCCCCCACACATAGAGGATTACGAGTAGTAGGGATGTCTGTAAAGTGTTATCTAGAGAAGGGGTGTGTACTTTAAAATCTTTGTATTATGATATGTGGATAAATGGTGGTCAAGTAATATGTTGCCTGGAGGATGGAGTGTGTAAAGGATATGAACGCAAAAGAGAAAAATGCAACCATTCATCTAGTAGAAAGAGCAATGACTATCATAAATTATTATTACTTACTCTCTATATTATTATTATATTATATATACAATAAATAGTATAATTTAATATATATAATTATATATATATTATATATATATATATATATAATTATAATATTATATATATAATTATATATAATTAATATATAATATATATATATATATTATATTATATATATATATAATTATTATATAATAATATAATATATATTATATAATATATATATTATTATATATATATAATTATTATATTAATATTATATATATTATTATATATTATATATATATATATATAATATTAAATATAATATATTATAATATATTAATTATAATTATATATATATATATTATATAATATATTTATATATATTAATAATATATTTTTATACTTTATACTACTATATATATACTACAAAATAACTAACATAGTCACAAAATAATTAAAATAAAAATATTACCTGTTAATTAAGAAATTCATATACCTAATCAAATAATATATCTGTCTATACATTATTCTTTTAGAAAATCAATATGTAAATTATATCTATATATCTAATATATATATATGATTGATATTAATTAAGGTAATTAATATAATAATAATACCTTTTAAGAAGGTAGTTGTCTTATATAAAATATATATATATATATATATAATATTATTCAAAATATTATAAGTTTAAAGAATTGATAATAATTAATACTAAAAAAGATGACCAATTCTGTGACTGTGTTTTATGTTACATTGCTGCAAATGGGCCAATGTCCCACAAATGGGACGTATAAAATTGAACACATTTATACACATGAAGAATATTGGACCAGTTCGATTTTATCATAAAGCTTATCATTGAAACAAGTTCGAAAAACCACACAACCATGACTGGATAATTCCCAACAACGCATAAGAATCGTTATACACCACTCTGACCTCGAACTGCTAAGAAAACATCTGGCACTCTACATATTCACCCCAAAATAATACCAAAAGTACGCAACATAAGAGACTTTTTACATGATATATATTTAAATGAAGCAGTATAACCCTATGAAGCCAATAAAACGTTATGAAAAAAAATTGATCTTATTTAGGCTTGAATTGCCGTCCATCAAGGGAACATTGCCGACTATGGTTTAAAGCAGGTATTGAAACGAATGCCTTATTCTTTACACAGCAGTACTAAGAACAGAAATGTCAACGAAGTTAGTACAGAAGCTTTATAATTTATGGATAGCAATATAATGTCTACCCCTATCTTTAAATGGCTATTTAAATGAGATTACAATAATCCACCTAAAAGATTTTTTTCAAACGACACTACAATGAAAATATCTCTATAAAAAATGCACAGGCCATAAATTAAATTGGAAGCTACTAACCAGATTTTATAGAAGATTCAACAAAATTATTATAACCTAAACAATGAACCATTTAAATCTAGGCCGTGAGAAAAGAAAATATTTTCTAAAATACAGAAGATTATCAATAATTTCTTATTGAAGTGAGTAACTGAGTTGATTAAATGAGACACTACTACTATTTATAATTTATAAACTTATAGGAATAAATTGGTAAAAGGCAATGAAAGAGTACCTCAATAATAAATAAAGATAATCAAAAAAATATTGTTTTAATTTAAATACATTTTGCATGGTTATTTCTTATAAAGTAATGAAAAATCTAATCAAAGTCTAGTCAAACAAATATGTTATCAACTTTATGTTTTTCGATAAATTGCAAAGTTTTTAAAATTTAAAGGGAAGGATCCAGAAAACTCAATTTTATGGACCTTTTTAGTACCAGGGACCACAAAGAATGTCAGAAGGACTAACTGATACATCAAAACAGTCTTTAAAATTCTGAAATTAAATATAAGAAAAAGCAAAAATCCAAGAAAATTGAAAGTCAAAGGAAATCCAAAACCATTGACTTACTAGAGTACAAACCAGTGTTTTATCCAACTATTATCCAGAATTAATCAACAGAAAGCCCCATTCAGAATCAAGCAGTCTGACAGAGAAAACACCTTCAGCCATTTTGATGTTGAAATGCTATGCAACATCATTACAAACGACACACAATCTGATCCTGATTAATATAACAAAATTAAAGACTAAGTTTGACAGGTTAAATGCAATTATTATCATCAAAGAATATCTAGAATAAAAAATAATCATTGTGTAGAAACATGATCCAATAAACTTTTCAAGACTTTATACATAATATACCAATCTTTTTCAAGGTAATCAATAAGTGACTAGACTGGACCAATGCAGCAGATCGCTAATCTTCACAGAGATAATTAGTATAAGACTTTGCTAAAACACCTAACGAGGAAAAAAATAGCACAATGTTATGATAATAAGTTAATAGATTTTATAGGAACTTCCTACAACGAAGGAATATAACACAATACATATACACATTAACATTTTTAAAATATAATACTAGCATTCCTTTACATTATTCACTAAACATGATTTATTGGTGTAGAAAACTATCTAATTATAACCTAAACACCCTCACTAACACAACCAAAACTTTTCAATGAACTAAAGATTAACGAAGAGCAAGAATTAATTTAGAGATCTCTGAGACAGTCAAAGCAGAAAAAAAAGTGTATTGCAATAACATAACTTGCATTCAATTCGATGGAAAGAAGCAGATTCAACTCTTCAAATCTCTGAAGTGAATGTCAAATACTACACGACTAAAATACTGGAAGACCATTACTTACTCACTGGCGTGCTGTAAATACAAATTTTAATTTGACGTGCATTGTAATTTAATGGTATGTATATCTATATTAATAGCATATACTGTCAAAAAAATTAATAAAATTTTTTGTGCTTAAATTTGTTAATTCAAACGCGGCAGCAAAGGATTCCCAACAATACTAAAGAGCAAGAGGAGTAAAAGTCAAAGAGAAGGTAAAGAAAAACAAATAACAGCTTAAAGGCAGGACGAGACAAATTACTAAGTATAAGGGGTAAGCTATAAAGAACGTTTTTCTTTTTTTTTTTTTTTAGGAACTTCTGGACGAATACCTTCATACCTTTGGCTTTCTTATTTATTACTTGTTTCAGTGAGAACAAAAAAATCTCATCTTTGAAAAATAATAATTTAGTAGTAATATACGAGTTGAGGGATGATCGAAAAAGTAGGATTAAAACAGAAAGTTTTAAAGTTAAAGGCAATTGTTTGGGGCCTTGAGAAATATTGAGGTGGAAAGTGGAATGTAAACAGCAAAAGAAAGTTATGACAAAAGCCATAAGTAGCCAAATTAAGAGGTAGGATGTTGATTAATGTATTTCCTACTTTGGAAATACAATAATCAACATCGTACCTCTTATTTTGGCTACTTATGACTTTTGTCATAAGTAGACATAAATACAGCCAAAATAAGAGGTACGATGTTGATTATTGAATTTCCTACTTTGGAAATGGTAATTAATGATATGGAATACTAATTTATCATGATTCTGAAGGGAAATATAAGTAGCATGATTTTCTGGAGTTCGAAGACATCTGTAAACTTGAGGGCAAGGTTCTTGTGATCAAATGCACACTGAGAGAAATATATGTTTAATTTAAATATAAATATTATATTTCCAAAAATATTTAATTTGTAAATGAAATATTTATATTTAATTTAAGCATACACAAGCAACGATGCTACGCATCTCTTGCTCCTAACGGAGCAAGCTTTTCCATTGAGCACGGGCTACGCTCACGCATTGGCGGCAAGGCTCACTCCGCTCGCTACGCTCGCGACGTTGGGCATGGGCATGGGCATGGGCATGGGCATGGGTATGGGCATGGGCATGGGCATGGGCATGGGCATGGGCATGGGCATGGGCATGGGCATGGGCATGGGCATGGGCGATGGGCATGAGCACATTGGTTCGAGTGGCTATGGCGAGGGCTAGCAGCCTCGCATTAGCGATAAGACTGTTTTTCATTATTATTATTTTTTTATTATTATTATTTTTTCAACAAATTGACACAAACCGGGAACGTTTTTTGGCTTGTTTAAAATTAATAGGTAATAGATTACTCTCATTGCCACAAGAACTATAAAACAAAAGTTAATTCCTATAGTTGAATGGAACTATAATGGAATGAACGTCCCATTACACATTCAGCAGAGAATCAACTCGGGAATACTTTCAACAACCCCCCCCCGGAGGGTTCCCTTTCCCCCCTTTCCCTCAAAGCAGTAATTATTTGAAGTGAAAAAAAAAGCAATAAGACCATAAGTTCTACCAGTTCGCAGCAGCAAAGCGACAAATGCGGGCTTTATCTGTAGAAAACTTGGAGTAGTGTTGGCCGAGCACCAGAATTTTGCGTACCTCACCTTACCGCACCAGGGTAAGGGCACCACGTACCGCACCGCACCAAAAGTTATTTTTATCGTACCGCACCTCTATGTTTCCATGCGCACCACGCACCGCACCGCACCGCACCGCACCGCATCGGTACACTGGATTTATGTACCGCACAGCACCACACCGGTACACTGGATTTATGTGCCCCGCAGGCACAGCACCGCACCTCTATGTTTCAGTGCAACCATGCAGGCACCGGTACACACTGGATTTGTCTGCAGCACCGCACCGCATACCACACCGCACCGCACCACACCTCTATGTTTCAGTGTGCACCACGCACCGCACCGGTACACTGGATTTGTGTGCAGCACCGCACCGCACCTCTATGTTTCAGTGCGAACCACGCACCGCATCGGTACACTGGATTTGTGTGCAGCACCGCACCGCACCACACCACACCACCTCTATGTTTCAGTGCGAACCACGCACCGCATCGGTGTCAACACTGGATTTGTGTGCAGCACCGCACCCGGTGCATCGGCACCACCCGTACCACCGGTTTAAAACACGCACCGCATCGGTACACTGGATTTGTGTGCAGCACCGCACCACACCACACCACACCACACCTCTATGTTTCAGTGCGAACCACGCACCGCATCGGTACACTGGATTTGTGTGCAGCACCGCACCGCACCGCATAACCCACCGCACCGCACAACACCTCTATGTTTCAGTGCGAACCGCACCGCGTTGGCTGGTTGTTTAGCCTCTGCACTGCCTCGCACAGCACCGCACCGCACCGCACCGCACCGCACCTCTATGTTTCAGTGTTGCACCATGCACCCGCAACGGTACACTTGATTTGTGTGCACCGCGCACCGCACACCTAGGGCGTCAGCCAGCCTAACTTGGAGACAGAACAGGATAAAATTAGTAAAAAGGTGATAGGAGAAACCATGAGAGGAAATAGTTTAGTAATATAAGAAAAATGGTTGAAAACCGCAAAGTCTCTAAAGTACTTTGACCCCATCTTCAAGATTATCAAGGATACGAGTGGAGAGGTGCATAAAGCTGTTTTTGATAGAAATATATATATATATATATATATATATATATATATATATATATATAATAATAATAACTAATATATATATATATATATATATATATATATATATATATATATATATATATATAATATATATATATATATATATATATATATATATATATAATATATATAACAGTGCGTTATCAATTTTTTTTCGGGGGGGGCCAGACAAAAATCGTTTTATATATATATATATATATACGGTATATAATAATATATATATATATATATATAATAATATATAATAATATATATGTATATATATATATATATATATATATATATATATATATATATATATATTTTTAAATAAATAAATAAACATATATATAAATATATATATATATAATATATATATAACAATAATATATATATATATATATATATATATATATATATATATATATATAACTATATATATATATATATATATATATATATATATATATATATATATAATATATATATATATATATAACAACTATATATATATATATATATATATATATATATATATATATATATATATATATATATATATAAAGATATATATATATATATATATATATATATATATATATATATATATATATATATATATATATATATATATATATATATATATATATATATATATATATATATATATATATATATGTCAACTTAATATATTCAACGTCCTTTAAAAGGATGTTAACCGATATATATCGAACGAACGATGTAATCGATTTTTTTCGATTATTTCAAGGCAATAGAGCGTCAGAGTTGCCAAAAACAGTTTTTTTTAACTAAAGGAATACCCAAGATTAAATCGCAAAGATGAAAAGAGTCAGGGTCTCTCGGCCTCAGCGGGGGACGACGGTGGGGACTTCGTCTCCCCCCCTCTGTCCCACCGTCGGCTCGAGCCCCTTCAAAAAAAATTAAACAAAAAATTATATTCCAATGAAGTATCAAAATCATAAAAAAGCAACTTTTGGCAATTCTTGCGCTCCTTCTATTGGAGTTTAGCTAACACGTGACACTGCAGGGTTCCACGAGTAGTGTTCGGCGATTTTTCGATATCATGTCTTTTTATATATCCTTTTAAAAAGAAGAATATCTATATATATATATATATATATATATATATATATATATATATATATATATATATATATATATATATATATATATATATATATATATATATATATATATATATATATATATATATATATATATATATTTAATTCGTATAAACAGAATCATAAAATGAGATATTACGAAGTCTTATAAAAGTTTTTAATTAATAACTAAACAAACGAGTTTAAAATTTTCTTATATCTTTCCATTCATGGAGAGTTACCATGGCAACGGCATTCAAGATGGCGGTTATTTGAATAATATATATATATATATAAAGATATATATATATATATATATATATATATATATATATATATATATATATATATATATATATATATATATATATATATATATATATATATATATATAAAGGTCGTAGTTACACTGCACGAGAAAATTCTTTGTAGAAATATTAAATCGTTTGATGTATATCAAATATACGTCCACTTTTTCTTTTTTGTGGAAGATATAAACTTTTGCACAGCGTACTCAGTTTATTTAACGAACGAATCACATTAACAGTCACTGCCATAACACAACAAGTTGAGTTGCCTCTCCCTCTCCCCCGCCCTACATTAACAGCCACATCCGCAACCCATATCCGCGTCCACATCAGTAGTTAGAGATGAGATTTGGTTCTCATGTTATTAATAAATTTATCCCTCCCTTTTAAGGAGGTTAGAGAGAGAAATCGTATCCCACTGAAACTTGGTACCCCTACATTTGATGTATTAACCTCGTCGTAGAGGAGGTTACGTACCCATAGTTTGTCCGTAGGGGTTTCAGCCCCTTCTTAAAGTTGTTATTTTCAGCCTCCTTTAGTGGGTGTAAGATAAGTCGTATCCCCTTGAAACTTGGAATACTTATAGGTACTGATGTCACCTCGTCGAAGAAGCGGTTACGTATGGATGCATCCCAACATTGCAACATATCGAGATTAAGAGGAGGAGGTAAAATAGTTAATGAGAGACAGACAGATAGATGTCTTGGGGATGGCTTGGACAAAACATTGGGGATTGGGATGGAGGAAGAGATATAGGGGGAGGATACACTCTGATGTACTGCGGAACAGAAGAGAAAGGAAGAAAACAGGGAGTTGTCATTATAGTAGAACCAAGACTGACGCAGTACATTCAAGACGTTCAGATGGTAAACGAGAGATTGATGAAGTGCTCTCTGAATGTA
>JABUQX010070291.1:0-5000 GCA_015478945.1 Trachelipus rathkii | reverse complement strand
ATATAAAGACCGCATATATATAAAGATCACCTACATATAAAGATCCCTTATATATAACGACCACCTACATATAACGAACGCTTAATTCTCTATAAAGATAAACTCTGTACAAAGAGCACCTCTATGTAAAAAAATGACTTCGATTCGACAACGCACGTGATATAATAAAGTGAAGCTCAAAATCAGGAAAATTTAGTAACAATTGGATTGGAAGACAATCATTTAAACAAATTCAGGAAATACCTTTGTAGAGGAATGCTTAAGTAACAGTTTTCTGAGTTATTGAACTTCACGGAATGTAGAAATGCTAAATAAATAATATTAATAAATAAATAAATTATTATTAATTGAAAAGTACAAATGGAAAAGTATTAATTTTCCATGTAGATCTATTGAATTTATTCTGGTATGATTTTATTACGTTTGAAAATAATGTTTTAAATTTATTATGCAATAAAAACCATTAAATTTGAAATCCTTTTCCTTCTAAAATAATTTCTGGCGTAAACTATAGCGGTAAATCAACGACTTCATATTATTATTATTATTATTATTATTATTATTATTATTATTATTATTATTATTATTATTATTATTATTATTATTATTATTATTATTATTATTATTATCATTATCATTATCATTATCATTATCATTATCATTATCATTATCATTATCATTATCATTATCATTTTTATTTTTATTTTTATTTTTATTTTTATTTTTATTTTATTTTTATTTTTATTTTTTTTTTTTTTATTTTTATTTTTATTTTTATTTTTATTTTTATTTTTATTTTTATTTTTATTTTTATTTTTATTTTTATTTTTATTTTTATTTCTATTTCTATTTCTATTTCTATTTCTATTTCTATTTCTATTTCTATTTCTATTTTTATTATTATTATTATTATTATTATTATTATTATTATTATTATTATTATTATTATTATTATTATTATTATTATTATTATTATTATTATTATTATTATTAGATTAATAAGAAAGATTTAGATTATATTCTTTGTTCGAAGGTGTGAAGCAAAAAATTAATAAATAAGTGTTCTCTTCCGTATATTCTTTCCTAATTTTCTTTTTTTTTTAATTTATACAAAAGTGTTCTCATTCCTTCAATTGATTCTATATTCTAGTGATCTAGTCGACGGTCGGAATAATTAAAAAGATCTTATCTATATCCTAAGATCTATATTCTATTTTATTATTTTTAAACTTGCCATTTTTTGTTCCACATATTTTCGCTCTTTTGTGCGATAAATTAAAAGTAAACACCAGCGAGAAAAAAATATTTACAATCAATAATGTAGAGCTTCACAACTAAATTAACAATTTATAATAAAATTTGTTATTATTATTTATATCTATATGCTGTATATTATTAAACAACAATGTAAAAAAAAACAAATTTGGCGAGGTCTCCTCGTCCAAAGGCAAGCCTGAACGCTTGCGATCGGCTCAGCCAGACGATGACGTAATGTGTGTGTGTGTGTGTGTGTGTTTATTATAATTTTAATTTATCAGAACTAGTGACGATTATTATTATTATTATTATTATTATTATTATTATTATTATTATTATTATTATTATTATTATTATTATTATTATTATTATTATTACAAATAGTAATAGTTAGCTCATTATAGTATCTATCATTATTATACTCGAGGTACCAAGTAAATAGTTGATTATGTTACCACACAATTAAAACGTAGTATATTTGGGTGATTGTCAGTTATGGAGTAAGAATGTAGTCGAAGGCAATTTTTTTTTTGAAAATTTACGTTTTCGGACAAAATGTTCAACATTTACGATGACAAAGTTTTATTTATTTTTTTACATTTATTTCTGATTTGTTTATTACTGTATGTTTTGGTTGTGAATTTATTAATTAGTGGATATATATATATATATATATATATATATATATATATATATATATATATATATATATATATATATATATATATATAACTATATATATATATATATATATATATATATATATATATATATATATATATATATATATATATATATATATATATATATATATATATATATATATGAGGTCAGCCTCTAGAGCCTGATATGTAAAAAACTACAACGGCTACAGGAAAAAGGAGAAGACTTATTGCTGGAATGCTGGTCCAATTTAGTGCGGAAAATGTAAAAAAAAAAAAATAAAAAATAAAAAAATTATATTTCAAAAACTACAATATCCTAAAGGAATACATTTTGGAATCCTCGTAAAATTTGGATAGGAAAATGTAAAAAAATAAAAATAAAAAATTATTGTTAATAATTATAGTAATATGATTAAGAGGGCCTATTTAGAGACCTTTTATTGGTTACTCGTTAAAATAAATAGACTTTCTATTAAATTTTGCTTTTTTTAACTAAAGAATACCGGGGTATCTGCACAGTGTGAGGTCAGGGGTCTCTCAGCCTTCAGGGGAACTAGGGGTAGGGCTAATTCCCCCCTCCGGGAGGGTCTCCAGGCCCCAACTCTTTAGTATTTGGGTCATGGGGGTTCCACTCACTTCTCCCCTACGAGGCATGAAGCATCCCCCTGTGTTCCCGTCGGCTCGGGGCCCCCTAAATTGCCTTGTAATACCTTTACAAATAATATAAATATATACTATGTTCCATTATTAAAAAAAAAAATAGTATTTCTGTCAGTAATGTATTTTGTACTATTTTTATACATTTTCTAGACCATTTGGATGAATTTCATACATATATTTGAAGAAAATATTGCTTTTGTAGTTTTGAGATATGATTTTTTTTTTTTTTTTTTTTTTTTTTTTGGTTTCCTCATTTTTACCAGCATTCAGCAATGTATTCCTTTTTCGAGTAGCTTTTGTAGTTTTGAGATATGGATTGTGGCTCTTCTAGAGGCTGGCCTAAAATATATATATATGGATTACATGTGAGCTGGATACCGCAAACTTGAGTAGTTTTATGGAAATAAGTTAAAAAAATACAGTATAATTGACCAGAAATTACTTTCGGTGTGAAGCTCAGATTCCATCATTTTAAGATTTTCCTTAAAAATTGTATGAACTTATTTCGAATTGTGTTTAGTTATTAATTATTTTCTTAGGTACAATTTTCGTTCAAATAAAATAAAATGATATTACATATTTAATTTTGAAATTAAATGATAAATACGTTTTAAAAAGAAAAAGGCAAAATATCAGAAGAGCCAGGAGAATTTCGAAAAGTATGGCACTTACAGGAAAACCAAATACATATTTGGAATCAGCGTATAAAAACTATTACAAGAAATGTAATTTTTTAAATTGACACTTACAAAAAATAAGTACATATTTGGAATCAGCATTATAAAGCTTTTATATGCAAAGTCGTTTTATGATTTAAAACTAACGAATACCCAAGGGTAGACCACATTGATACCAGGAGTCGGGGTCTCGGCTCTGGAGTGGACGACGGGGACTTCGTCCCCCCTCTGTCCTACCGGCTCGAGCCCCTAATGGAAATATATTTCCCTTGAACTTCAATTTTTAGGGGCTCGAGCCGATGGGGACAGAAGGGGGGACGAAACGACTTACATATAATAAACACATACGCTGATTCCAAATATGTAATTTGTTCTGTAAGTGTCGTACTTTCAGTTTTTGTTTGTTTTTGTTCCGGTAAATAAACTTTATACGCTGATTCCAAATATGCATTTGGTTTCCCTATAAGTCTGGCCCTTTCTGGAATTATGCCCTTAAAAAAATATTATTAAACTGGATAAAGTTTAATAAAGATACCAAAATCATTACAAAATATTTTTTTATTATAGCTCCTTTTCCTTGGCTCTCTCTCTCTCTCTCTCTCTCTCTCTCTCTCTCTCTCTCTCTCTCTCTCTCTCTCTTTCTCCTTTCTCTCTCTCTCTCTCTCTCTCTCTCTCTCTCTCTCTCTCTTCTCTCCTCTCTCTCTCTCTCTCTCTCTATACTCTATATATATATATATATATATATATATATATATATATATATATATATATATATATATATATATATATATATATATATATATATATATATATATATATATATATATATATATATATATATATATTTATATACTATATATATATATATATATTACACAACATATTTTCTTTTAAAGGAACATTAAATTTGAAATAATGGACTTCATCATTATTAAAATAAATTGACCTTTTCATTCTTTTTTTAACCTAATTTAATTTTACCCTAATCATGAAAAATTTAAACAAAATTGTAAATACTTTACCTAAAATTTTATGACTAAGAAAAACGCGGGACATTCAATTCACATGAACCATATATATATATATATATATATATATATATATATATATATATATATATATATATATATATATATATATATATACTATATAACTATATATATATATATAACCTTATATATATATATATATATATATAACATATATATCTCTATATATATATACAGTATATATAATAATAACATAACATATATATACTTATATATATATATATATATATATATTCTATATATATAATATATATATATAACTATATATGTTGCATAATAACTTAATAATATATATATATATATATATATATATATATATATATATATATATATATATATATATATATATATTTTGTTTATTTAAGTATAAAATATGTTAGATTAAGTTAAGTTACGTTAGGTTACGTAGATTTTTAAAAAAATAATTAATACTTATTTATTTAATATTTTTATAGGTGTGGAGCTCTTTTATTAAAATAAAGTTTTCTTTTGAATTTTATCAAATAAAAATGTTCGGATCCATGTGCAATTCTTGTGGAGAAAGCTCATTTCACGCATAACTGACTAAGATCCTATATTTGACTATATTAACACACATTCGAAGTAGTAGTTTACTGTGTTACCTCTCATTTAGCTGTATATGATCCGTCATTTGAGTTAGTATTTGACTATGTACTCGTATGACCAAGTAT
>JABUQX010070290.1:32500-39436 GCA_015478945.1 Trachelipus rathkii | reverse complement strand
TAGAAAAGGAATTTGTTCTCTTAATCCCAAATAGCTAGAATAAGCCTGTTTGTATTTCTTATGAATTAAAAATTTTGGATAGGCTAAGTTTCTAAATGTACGAAAGATAAAATCAACTTCTTGTTTCAAATATGGAGGATCACAATAATTGAACGATCTCAAAAACATGTTAAAAATAACATTATTTTTAATGTGAAGAGGATGAGAGGAAAAATAATGTAGCAATTGATTAGTATGTGTTGGCTTGCGATACACTTTAAAAGATAAAGAAGTTCCTGTTTGCATAATTAGAATGTCCAAAAAAGGAATGCATCCATCAACTTGTGTTTCATAAGTAAATTTGATAGAAGGGGTTAAATTATTAATTTGAAGAAGGAAATCATTAATGGAAAAGGATGTAGGGACAACAGTAATGACATCGTCAACATATCTCTTCCATGAAACAACTTGAGAAAAGAGAGGGGCCTGTGGAAGGAGTCTGGACTCAAAAAATTCCATATAAATATTGGCCATGATCGGACTTAGACTACTGCCCATACTTGCACCAAATATTTGTCGATAAAAGTTATTGTTAAAGGTAAAAACATTTTGAGACATACAAATACGTAGACAATTAATAAAATTGGGAATGGGTATAGGAATCATGTTAGGTAACAAAAATTCTGATAAAAATTCCAAAAGATGGGGAATTGGAACATTTGTAAACAAACTAGTAACATCAAAACTAGTTAAGCAATGATTAAAGGGAATAAATCTTCCTATTTTATCAATAAAGTCCATGGCATTTTTTATATGAGTGGATGAGATAGTGCCTACCAAGGGAGAAAGAAAGGAGGCTAGCCACTTATTTAACTTGGAAAAAACATCATTTCTGGCCGATATAATGGGTCTAAGTGGGACACCATCCTTGTGCAGTTTAGGAATACCATACATATATGGTAATGATGGATTGGTGACTGATATTTTTTTAAAGATGTCATTTGGAATCAGGGGTTTAACATACCTATTAAATGAATATAATTGCGAGTTAGAAGGGTCTGAGTTAAGTTTTTCGTAAGTATTTTCATCACTCAACAAAATGTTAATTTTATTTTTATAATCCTCATAATTTAGAATGACAACTCCGGCTCCTTTATCTGCTTTGCGAATAATAATATTTTTGTTTCTTTTTAATGAGGAGATAGCATTTGTAAATCTTCTTGGAAAGGAGGAACAAGAATTGGTAAGTTTTTTAACAATAAGGGGTAATAAATTCTTGTGAGAACTAAAAGAAGATAATATTTTAAGTTGACTAAGAGGTGAAGTGTCCACTGAAAAACCAAGTCCAAAACCAAGCAGCTGAGTTTCAAAAACACTCAATTGATAATCAGAGAGATTGGTAATAATTGAGTCATTGGTAAACTTTGTCCAAGGTGAATCCAAACATAATTGAAACAATTTCTGTTGTAAATGTCTTTCATAGTTAAAATTAAACCTTCTTAGATCTTGATTTATTAAAAAAATTCCTCTAATGAAGACATCATTTGGTAAACTTACACGAAGTAAATTATAGTGAAATCTGCAAATTGAGAAAAGATGATTACATTCTTTCTTGATGGTTGATATGCGATTCTTAATTAACATGGAATATAATTTAATAAAAAAATATTTCATGGAAGAGATATGTTGACGATGTCATTACTGTTGTCCCTACATCCTTTTCCATTAATGATTTCCTTCTTCAAATTAATAATTTAACCCCTTCTATCAAATTTACTTACGAAACACAAGTTGATGGATGCATTCCTTTTTTGGACATTCTAATTATGCAAACAGGAACTTCTTTATCTTTTAAAGTGTATCGCAAGCCAACACATACTAATCAATTGCTCCATTATTTTTCCTCTCATCCTCTTCACATTAAAAATAATGTTATTTTTAACATGTTTTTGAGATCTTTCAATTATTGTGATCCTCCATATTTGAAACAAGAAGTTGATTTTATCTTTCGTACATTTAGAAACTTAGCCTATCCAAAATTTTTAATTCATAAGAAGTACAAACAGGCTTATTCTAGCTATTTGGGATTAAGAGAACAAATTCCTTTTCTAAATGATAACGTTAAAGTCATCCCATTCTCACCTCAACTACTTGACATTAAATTTATGTTTAAACACCTATTTGACATCACTATAGTATTCAGTTTTCCGGATACCTTATCACAAATTTTGATAAATAATAGAACCACTAAATTTGAAAAGACTGGGGGCGTTTACAAAATTCCTTGTGGATTTTGTAATAATTCATATTTCGGCGAAACATTAAAGACCCTGAAGGTCCGATTAGAACAACATAGGGGTGAGGTTAGAAGAGGAAATGACCAAAATGCCATTTTTAGACATAAATCACAGAATGAGCACATCATTAATTGGGAAGGTGCAACTTTTTTGTTCAATTCAAAGGATAAAAATCTAAATCAATTATTAGAATCTTTTTTTCATTTCAACTAAATCTAATTTTAATATTTCCGAAGGATTCTTTAATTTTGACTTAATAACAAGAAATTTCATATCTGAAAAAATTTTATGTTGTCATCTGTTAATTTTCTTTCATTTTTTATATTTCATATTTTAATTTTATTATTTATTTTGTCAAAATTAATTTTATTTCCATTTAAGTTCTGAGGAGGAGACGTTGTACTAGTCTCGAAACGTAAACTGTTGTTTAATTTTTAATATTTTGATTTCCCTGATTAGTTCTTAAGTGGTTTTAAATTGTTTCTTTACATTTTAAGAGTTTGAGCTGTTTAAAAACTCTCTAAAGATTTTTGCATATATATATATATATATATATATATATATATATATATATATATATATATATAAACAAAAAATATATATATATATATATATATATATATATATATATATATATATATATATATATATATATATATATATATATATATATATATATATATATTTATATATATATATATATATATATATATATATATATATATATATATATATATATATATGTATGCCATGGTTTTTCTGGATTATCCGTCATATGTATCTTAAAACTATTAATGCTACAGTAAAACGGGAATACATTGGTGGAATGCTGGTCCAAAGTTTGCCCTGAAATGCAAAAAAAAAAAAAAAAAAAAAAAATCTCAAACTACATTAGCTACAGCGAAAAGGGAATACATTTTTGATTCCTGGTCAAATGCTACATAAGAAATAAAAAAAATAATAATAAAAAAAATTTATTGTTAATAACATAGTACATGATTAGCCACCCATTAGATACCTTATTGTTTCTGATAAAATAAATAGACTTTCTATTAAATTTGCTTTATACGGCACACTAGTTGAGCTGACGGGGAAAACATAGGGGGACGTTTTCCATACCCCGTAGGGAGGGCGGAGGGAACCCCGCGACAATCCACAAATACCAAAGAGTTAATCGAGACCCTCCCGAGGGGGGAATTAACCACCCCCGTAGTTCCCGGAAGGCCGAGAGATCCTGACTCCACACTGAAAAGTAGGTGGCACCTTTGGGGTATTCTTTTTTAGTAAAAAAAAAGAAAATTTAATAGAAAGTCTATTTATTGGTTTTGAGAACCAATGCTCTAAATAGGCTCTCTAATCCTATTACTATAATTATTAAGAATACTTCTTTATTATAATTATTATTGTTACATTTTCTTATTAAATTTTTACCATGAGTCCAAAATGTATTCCTCTTGTCCCTGTAGTTATTGCAGTTTGAGATATAATTTTTTTTTTTTTTTTTTTTTTTTTTTTAACATTTTAGGGCAAACTTTGGACCAGCATTCCAGCAATGTATTCCGCCTTTACTGTAGCACAATAGTTTTTGTAAGATACATATGACTTTATAACTGAGCAAGCTGACCATATATAGTAGAGTAAGATATGAGATATATATATATATATATAGTAGTAGAGATAGAGGTATATATATATATATATATATATGTTATATATATATATATATATATATATATATATATATATATATTATATTTTCCCCACTCACTCACAGGCAGAGCCCATTCAGGGAGGGGGTGTTGCATGCCAAAATTTCATCCGCTAGCGCAAATCACGCAGATGAGCACAGACGCAGGCTTTAGAGTGAGGGAGATTAAATTCAGCATGAAACACAGAAGATGGAAGAGAATTCCACAAAACAGAGGTGGCAGGAAAGAGGAAGCACCGCAGTGAACTAGCCTGGAGTTACCAATATCTGGCTACTAAACTCAGGTGCAGACACAGCACCCCTGTGCCATGAGTGGGCGTCAAAGCAAAAGCGCGAGTGGTAAGCCCCTGAGCACCTAATGCCGTTGCAAAACAGAGCAGATAGGCAATCAACACGCAAAGATAGGAGGGTTAAGTGAACCGTGTGCACAGAATGAAGTTTATAAGCCTTGCTGACTGACCTGTCCAAAAGCTGGTGAAACCAGAGCCCCCCAGATATGAGAACAGTACTCATTGGCTAAGGGTGATGAGAACCTGTATAGCTGGAGTAATCTGAGAAGAGGGAAAAAAAGGTCCCAGCTCCAAATATAACCTGAAGTTTTGAGTGCTGCCCAGTGTTTCTGTGATGTGAGGCTTCCCCAAGATATTTTTTTGCTTGGTGTTGGCGCCAAGACAGCTTGGGTTGTCAACAGAGTGACGAGAGAACCGTCAAAAGAGATAGGAAGTTGGAAGGTGTTTTAGAGAGGGAGATTTGTAGAAGTTGAGTTTTTTAAAGAATTGAATTTCACAAGGTTGAGACGACCCCCCAACGGGAAAATTTTACTCTGATCAGCGAGAATAGAATCTGAAAGATTAAGACGAGAGGCAAATTCTAGAAGTAAAAGAGAGATAGAATTGAAATGAGTTGAAGAATGAAGGGTCGAGTCATCGGTATATGAGTATGAATAGAGTTAGAAGTGCAGGTGAGAAGCATCATTAATGAAAAGTAAGAATAAAGTAGGAGATAAGACAGGACCCTGAGGAACAACACTATTGACAGAAAAAGAAGAATAAGTCGCTCCATCAACCACATCCGATATTGAGCGACTGAAAGAAAGCAAGACAAAGTGGCAAAGAGTAAGGAGGAAACTCAAAGGAAGGGAGCTTAGAGAGAAGTGACGCATGCCATACCCGATCAAATGCTTTGGATATGTCAAGAGCCACCACGCAAGTCTCCCCGTAGTTCCTAAGAGCGGAAAACCATAAATCGGTTAAATAGGAAAGTATATTGCCAGTAGACCTCGAAAGCCGAAAGCCGTACTGGCGATCGGAAAAAAGAGAAAAGATTCCAGATGGTCTAAGAAGAGAGAGTTAGAAGGGTTTCAAAGATTTTAGATAATACAAGTGAGAGCTATAGGGCGATAGTTGAAAGGATCAGAGCGGCTTCCTTTTTCTTCGGAATAGGTTGGACATAAGCGTGCTTCCAACACTGAGGGAAATTGTTAATATTGAGACATAGAGAATATAGGTTGAACGAGGGAAGGGGCCAGCTCGGCGCACACTCCCTCAAAACTCGAGAGAGAATCTCCATCCGGCCACCTGACTTCCTCACACAGTCTATAGATCTCTGTGGAGCCCATGCACCCGATTAAATGTAATCACAGGCAAAGATATAGGACACCTGAGAGGAGAAGGAGGAGGAAGAGGAATGCCAGAATCGTCCAGGGTTGAGTTAGAGGAAAATAGGAGGCCGATGAGATTGGCCTTTTCAGTTTAGAGAGTTAGCAACAGAGCCATCAGATCGAATACGAGGAGGAAAGGCAGATTTACAGAAGTTATATATATATATATATATATGGTGAAACTGAAGAATATTCGAGTATATATATATATATATATATATATATATATATGGCCAAACTAAAGAAGTTACCCGCATGATATCTCGAAAACTAAGATAGGTAAAAGAAAACTGATTACATTTTGAACTGTCTATAAAGCTTATTATCAAATGTTAAAAATATTAGAGAGTTTGAGCCAGTTGAATATATATATATATATATATATATATATATATATATATATATATATATATATATATATATATATATATATATATATATATATATATATATATATATATATATATATATATATATATATATATATATATATATATATGGTGAAACTAAAGAAAGTACCCGCATGATATCTCTAAAATTAAGATAGGTACAAGAAAACTAATAACATATATGGAATCAGCGTATGAAATTTGTATGAAAAAAAAAATAAATTTATTTAATTTTTTTATATATATCCAAAACTACGATAGGTACAAGAAAACTAATAACATATTTAGAATCAGCGTATGAAATTTGTATGAAAAAAGATTTTTTTTTTTTTTAACTAAAAGAATACCCCAGGGTAAACCGCAAAGATGCAAATAAAAATCTACTGGTCACAAACTGCAATATATATATATATATATATATATATATATATATATATATATAAATATATATATATATATATATATATATATATATATATATATATATATATATATATATATATATATAATAATTTTTTTATTGGCTGTTAAAGTTCAATTACTTTATTTGTTTCTAAATATATATATATATATATATTATATATATGGTTATAATTGGTTTAAAACTACAACTTTTGGTTTAAAACTACAACTCATATCTCAAAAACTACAATAGATACAGGGAAAAGGAATATATTGTTGGAATCCTGGAATTTTAGTGCGGAAAATGTAAAAAAAAAAAAAAAAAAAAAAAAAATCATATCTCAAAACTACAATAGCCACCGCGAAAGGGATACATTTTTGGAATCCCCGTAAAATTTAATTTTAGTTAAGAAAATGTAAAAAAAAATAAAAATAAATAAATAAAATAAATATTGGCTATTTTTTTTTTTTTTTGAGCAGGGGACATAGTATATATATATA
>JABUQX010070290.1:7500-27500 GCA_015478945.1 Trachelipus rathkii | reverse complement strand
CTTAGTTTCACCATATATATATATATATATATATATATATATATATATGGTATATGTTATATATCCAGATATATATATATATATATACATATATAGTAAGAGAGGTAGAGGATATATATATATATATATATATATATATATATATATAAGAGGCAAAGAAAGTTATATTATATATCGATATATATCTAAAAAGATATATATATATATATATATATATATATATATGTATATATATATATATATAACTCCTAATAATAAAAGATGCTTTTGGATGCATTAAGTATATATATAATTTTTATTTATTAAGTATTAACTTTTATAAATAACTAACATTTGATTATTTGATTATAATTCATTAATAAAAGCTGTTTTTCGTGCATTTAATACTTTATTTTTTTGTGACCCACCGCGACCCCCCGTATACCCGCTCGCTGCCCCCCGTTGAGAAACAATGGCCTAGATCAGTGGTCTCCAAAGTGGGGTACGCGTACCCCGGGGGGTACGCAAAGTGATACTTGGGGGTACGCCGAAGAAGTAGCCTCACGATCACTTGCGAGTGCATCACGTGGGTGCGAGGTTCTCTCATTATATTTTATATTATATTATATTATATTTTATCATATGGGCCTATAGGGGGTACAACTTATAATTATTTTCGTGTTAGGGGTACGCGATCAAAAAAGTTTGGAGATCGCTGGCCTAGATCAGCGCTTAACAATTTTTTTCCTCTCCCGTACCCCTTGATTAGGCTTTTCACGCATTAGTACCCCCTTTTCTCATACAATCCCATCACGCAAAAAAAAAGTTTGCTTTTGTTAAGTAGTAATATTCATAGGGTTAGATAATAATCAAAAGACTCAAATTAATGACATTTATAGGCTTTTATTTTTGATTTTACATTTTACATTTATTTAAAATTTTTATAATACGAGGTTCTAACATGGTGAGCGGGGCAAGTTCCTTCCTTTTTTAGTGTTTTCCATCATTACCAATATTATTTTCACGTACCCCCAACGGGTCTGCCGAGTACCCTCAGGGGTACGCGTACCACAGGTTGGGAAACGCTGCCCTAGATGAAGAACTTGTCATTCAAGGCCTACATCTTTGCCATATGATACATACTAGTAGGGGAATAGTCCAAATCAGCGACTAAGCCTAATTTTAAATTCGATTTTAAGTTTATTTAAAGAGATATATATATGCGCGGATATATATGGCAGGCGTATATATATGAGATATATATATATATATATATATATATATATATATATATATATTATATATATATATATGGTATATATATATATATATATTGTTATATGTTAACTTCTTATCTATGTCGATCTTTATTAATATATATATATATATATATATATATATATATATATATATATATATATATGGCCAGCATCCCGAAAAGTTCAGGCATGTAACTAGAAAACTATAACATATACACGAAAATAAATATCATTTTATTAATCAGGAGACATTTTTACCGCAGAAATTAAAAAAAAAATTTAATTTAATCTAATATTTATTAATAACTCCATATTAATATTAGTAAAATATTACACCTCGTATTGTATGCTTTGATTGACCGATTTGACCTTGAAACCTCTATCCATCGTTCTCGAGTTCTCGAGGTGCCAAATAGCAATTTTTTTTACGATTTGGAGAAAATATTATTTTTTTCTTTTTATATCCTTTTTAGGGGGTTCGAGCCGACGGAGGGACAGAGGGGGACGAAGTCCCCCCGTCGTCCCCCGGTAGGCCGAGAAACCCCGACTCTATCTATCGTTCTTGTTTACCCGTGGGTATTTGTCCGTTTTAAAAAAAAAAAAATTCAACATTTGGCAACTTTCCGTCATCAGTCGTAGTGAGCGGCATCATCGAATTGTCAAAAAACTGTAATATTTTCAAGATTTTCAACAATTTTAATTTTTTAAAAAGCGTTATTTTTTTTATTTTTTTTTAATTTCTGCGGTAAAAATGTCTCCTGATTAATAAAATGATATTTATTTTCGTGTAGCTGTTATAGTTTTCTAGTTACATGCCTGAACTTTTCGGGATGCTGACCTATATATATATATATATATATATATATATATATATATATATATATATATATATATATATA
Organism: Trachelipus rathkii; assembly: GCA_015478945.1. NCBI lineage: Eukaryota > Metazoa > Arthropoda > Malacostraca > Isopoda > Trachelipodidae > Trachelipus > Trachelipus rathkii. The sequence goes on along the minus strand of JABUQX010070290.1, from coordinate 25,363 downwards.
TATATATATATATATATATATATATATATATATGAGCATATATATATATATATATATATATATATATTTATATATATATATATATATATATATATATATATATATATATATATATATATATTAATTTAATTCATATATATAAAAATATATAAAAATACTAAATATATATATAATGAATTCAACAGATTCTAAAAAATTGATATTTTTAAAAATCAATCGGTTTTGATATTCCTAGAAGCTGCCGCTGCCAAATATTGTTAATAAAAAATTGCCAAATTTACGATATTTTTATAAGCAGCATTACATTATTCGTTGTTTCTTTATATATCATTTCTTTTGGTTCAAAAATCAGTAAGGTTACGATAAGTTTGGTTATAGACAATATTTACTGTGTATAATTAAGAAAACTTATCATCTTAACCCAATTTAATGGGTCCTAAAAAGGAGTATTGAAGGGTGGAATCATCAACATAAGAAAAGATATAGAAAGGAAGTGATAGAATGAAATGAGAAAGAATGAAGTGTGATAGAATGAAGTGATGGGATTAATGAGAGGAAGAAAAGGAAGAAGGGATGACAGAACCCAAGAGGAAAATCAATATGAATTGCGGATGCGGAGTTGGTAAAAATTTTGCCGGCTTGAAGTAGTTTCATCATTTAAAATTATCCTGGACTCCGCTCCAGCATTTAAAATTATTCGAGTTCAGCTTCATCCTATGATTACAATTTCTCCATTTACACAAAGTCCTTAATTTCTAAGATACAATATTTTTAATGGCATAATCATGGGAGTCAGGGTAGAAAATCTTTTCATTCCATAAAATTTTACTTAGTTAATAAAAACAAAAATAAAATGTTTGATGCTAATGACGACGTTTGATTTATTCTTTTTTTTATTTGTAGTCTTAAAAATTGATTCTGTACATCAGTAATATATATATATATATATATATATATGTGTATATATATATAATATATATCTCTATTGTAATATATATATATATATATATATATATATATATATATATATATATATATATATATATATATATATATATATATATTATTTATATATATATTATATATATATATATATATATATATATATATATGGTGAAACTAAAGAAGTTACCCGCATGATATCTCGAAAACTAAGATATATATATAGTCGTCAGTTCTGGTTATATTATTATCAGTTATATGGTCACCACTCGATATGGTATTCTATTATCTGGTATGACAACTATATAGCGACGGAGGATGATCAGTAATTCTGTAGGACTGGCTATAGGATGGGAATGCAATAATTATCGGTTATCTCTTTAGTTTCACTACCTATAACCAGTATTTGGATGCTAAGCCGCCTTTTTGCGAGCAACGTTCAGGCTAAGGCTGTGCATGCAGCGGTGTCAGTCTGCTCCACTTCAGGATAAGCCGTCGACTGGTTCGGATGAAGTCCGGCTAAGGCAAAGGCGGTTGTAGGCTGATCTGCACGAGCTCGTTGCTAAATCGTTGGCTAAACAGGAGGCTGGGTGTTCTTCTGGCCAACCGTGGGACAATCTGGAAGGGACAGAGAGTATTTTATACTCTCTGTAATTATCTCTATGACAGGTAACCTCAGCGGTTACCTGCGAAATTATCTCTTTAGTAGTTAAACTACTTTTTAGGTGGTAGACGAACTGGAGAATCTCGGAGGTCAGGTGAAAGCACCATCCATGGAGACCATCCACCGACAGGAGAAACTCTTGAAGATCTTCCAAAGGGTTCTTGGTAACCCTGGGAAAGTTCCTAAGCCTCTTGGTAGGCTCAGAGAGAGGGAGAGACGTAGGGCCAGTCGGAGATCTCGTAGTCCAACTCCGGGGGGGAGGCAATCCAACTTCTAGTAGAGAGACGAGGGAGTCCAACTTCTTGCAGAGCTTCTTCTTCTTGGCTTCGTAGGTCGGATCTGATATTTCCGCTTTTTGTTCTATATTAGCAAATTATCTCTATAGTTGTAGCAAAGCGCTACGAATTATTTCTTTTAAAGGCTAATAAGACAACAAGCAGAAATCCAGATTATTTATTTTTAACGAAAAAGTCTTACAAAGTTATAATAAAAAAAATTACATATATAATAATCAAGTTTTTATACAAATATTATTAATATTTACATTTGACCAATTTATAACTTTTATTTTTATTTTTATTATAATATTTTATATATATATTAAAAAAAATATATTTTATGGTCTAACTTTTCTAAAAATGGATTTTTGTAAATATAATAAAATGAAACATTGCCGAAGCTATCGCTAGATGGCGTTTGCCTTCACATTCTGAACATAATATGAACACAAGATGGAGTTTATTGTTAAAAGTTCATTATTATTGCTTAAAACTAAGTTTTTATAAAATATACATATTTTTATCAAATATTGATAATATTTATAATATAATATAGCAAACGTAATGTTTTTAATATACAATTTTTTAATTATTAACATCTGAATAATGAAAATAAGTCATTTTTAAATTTAATAGACTTTGTGATATTTCTGTTACTTTTGCTTTTATGGTTCATTCTGTAAGTATTTTCGTTTGGGGAAACTAACTTAAAAACTTCACTATATATTTACTTCCCCACCAGAACACGGAGTGACTTCCATCCTGAAGCGGAACCGGTGCTGAGGGGAACACTTAAAGAAAGGGACTGAGTGGATTCTATCCTGAATCGGACTCTATTAGGAAATGTGTATTTCTTTTTTTTTTTTTTTATATTTGATAAAATCACTAAAAGGGGCACTGAGTGGCTTCTATCCTGAAGCGGACTCTATTAGGGAGTGTTTATTTCTTTTATTATTAGTATTTTATGTAATCACTAAGAGGGGCACTGAGTGGCTTCCATCCTGAAGCGGACTCTACGGGGAGGGTTTCTTCTAGTAAGGGGGGCACTTGGAAGAATAGGGACAATAGGAATCCTTAGGACATCAGCAACGTCAGGGACATCAGGAACATCGGCGGCGTCAGCGACATCAGGATCATCAAGGTCATCAGAGACATCAGGGTCATCAGGGACATCAGGATCATCAGAGACATCACGATCATCAGGGACATCAGGATCATCAGGATCATCAGGGACATCAGGATCATCAGGGACCTCAGGATCATCAGGGACATCGGGATCATCATGGAAACCAGAGACAGTAGGATCATCAGGGACATCAGAGACATCAGGATCATCAGGGACATCAGGAATCGTTGACGTTACCGTTTCCATAAAAGCAGGTTTTAAACGGCTAATTGAGACTACTGTAGTTTGACCATTCCTGAGTTCTATCTTGAAACAATGTGGCATTCGTTGAAGGACTTTGAAAGGACCACTATAGGGAGCTTCTAAGGGTTTTCTGATCCTATCAGTCCTTAGGAAGACATGAGAACAGGTCTTGAGTGCCTCCGGAATATATGAAGAATTGTTGAAGGAGTGAAAAGTAGGAAGGTCTCTAAAGTCCAATTCTTTCATGTGGGCGATAAATTTCTTCATAAAAGAATCCATTTCTTGTTTGTTGTTAGGAGAAGATTGAAGAATGTCCATAGGACAAAGTGGAGTTTTTCCAGTTACTGCTTCAAAGGCGGAATAACCGGAATCGTTTGGAATGCATCTGAGACCAAGTAGAGTGATGGGTAAAGACAGAAGCCAGTTTTCTTTACGTGCCATCAAGGCAGTCTTGAGAGATCGGTGAAACCTCTCTATCTGGGAATTTGTTTGTGGGTGGTAAGAGGTTGTTCGAAGACGATGGAAACCAATCATATGTGACAACTCACTGAAGAACTCGCTTTCGAATTGAGGACCTCTGTCAGAAATCACATAGAGAGGAACACCGAATCTGGATATCCACTGCATAAAAGCATAGGCAACAGATTTTGCTGTAGTGTTTGTAATTGGGAAGGCTTCAGCCCATTTTGTGTTTCGGTCGATGCAGGTAAGTAGATAGCGAAAAACTGGAGAAGAAGATCCACAAAATGCTGAAGGTGAAAAAGGACCCACTATATCTATATGAACTGTTTCGAATCTTGAAGAAGGAATTTCTAATGGAGTGACCGTTGGTTTGGTGTGACGATGGACTTTAGACAGCTGGCACTGCTCACACGTGCGTACAAAAAGCCTAATATCACGATTCATACAAGGCCAAATATATCTTTTCTTGATCAGTCGTAAAGTACCTTTATACCAGGATGGGACATTTGATGCAACGTATTAAATATTTGAAGGCGAGCTGGCTTCGGAAGAAATGGTCTGGGAAAAGAAGTAGAGGTATCGCACCATATCTTGAGGTTGTCCTGCAGGGGATAATTATGAAGACGATCATGATAGGTCTTGATTTCTTCATCTTTTTCTTGAAGGCGAGCTATTGAGGGCAAATTGACAGCGTCAACTGATACCGAATGAATCCGGGAAAAAGTGTTGGCCATCATATTGTCTGCTCCTCTGATATAACTTGCTGTAGAAATATATTCTGTTAGTACTGAGAGATGTCGCTGTTGACGATCACTTTTTGCAGGATTTTTGGAGTAGAAAGCGGAAACAAGAGGTTTGTGATCTGTGCAAAGGGTGACGACTCTTCCCTCTAACATGTGTTTAAAATGAAGGACAGCATAATATGCTGCCAAAAGTTCTCTGTCGAAAGCAGAATATCTTCTTTGGGGATCTGACAACTTCTTGCTGTAGAAGTCAATGGGAACAGGTTGACCATCAATCATCTGGTGTAATGCTGCTCCGATTGAAGTCTGACTGCTGTCAGTTACCAGTTGTAAATGTGAGACATTAGGTAAAGAGAAAGGGAGTGTTAGGGCATTTTGAAGAGCTTCCTTAGTATCTTGAAAAGCTGTCACTTCTTCTGGAGTCCATTCAAGAGATTTATCCTTGGGATGAAACTTGGCTTTTTCAGATAATGGGAAGACGATTTTGGCAAAATTAGGGATAAATCTTCTGTAGTATCCTAACATCCCAAGGTATCTTCGTAGGGATGCTGAATCGCACGGTAGAGGAAAACTTGAGATGGATTCTTTCTTTTCGTTGGGAGGACATAGACCTTCTGAAGACACGGTGTAGCCGAGAAAATTGAGTGAAGATTGGTTAAATTCACATTTTTCTAAAGAGATTTTAAAACCATTTTCTTGGAGGAGTTTAAAAACTTGTTTCAGATGATTTTCATGTTCAGTTTTGGACGTAGAAAAAATGAGACAATCGTCTAAATAGGTAAACACGAAGGGAAGGTCTCTGAAGATGGAGTCCATTACTCTTTGAAATGTAGCTCCCGCGTTCTTTAAACCAAAAGGCATAGATAAAAATTCGAAGAGACCAAACGGAGTGATGACTGCTGTTTTCTCTATATCTTCTGGTCTAATGGGGATTTGGTGGTAAGCCTTTTGAAGGTCAATCTTGGAGAATATGGTAGAGTTATGCAGGCGTTGAGATAGGCTCTGAATGTGTGGAATGGGATATCTATCCTGTTTTGTTATGCTGTTAAGGGCTCTGAAATCCCCACAAGGTCTCCATGTTCCAGGTGTTTTCTTAGGCACGAGGTGTAAAGGAGACGCCCATGCAGATTTACTTGGCCTCACTATTCCACTTTTTAGAAGAATGTCAAATTCAGCTTTTGCCGCCTTTAACTTGTCGTCAGGTAATCGGCGAGCTCTGGCAAAAACTGGGGTTGAATCACCAGTTTCTATATAGTGTTTTGGTCCATTATCTTTAATTACTAGATTGTTGATGTCTATAGGTGAAATTAAGGACGGGAAATCTTGTAGGAGTGATGTTATGTCTGTATTTTCACCTTGAAGTTGAGCGTGAAGAGATGGTACTTCCTCAGAGGTTATTTTCAATGGAGCTAGAAGAGTAGTATAAGTATCTTGCAATGTTCTTTGTCCACAGTCAATTAGGAGACCAAAATTGTGAAGAAAATCCATTCCAATAATAGGCATAGTAATTTCTGCTACTATAAATGTCCAGGTGAATTCTCTTCTTAATTTTGGTATACTGATATTTGCCACAACTTCACCATGACACTTTATGGGCGAGCCATTGGCTGCGGAACAAGTGACGTTTGAAGGGTGCAGCGTCATGTTAGAGACCATGTTAAATGGAAGGCTAGATATGCTGGCTCCGGTATCTAGTAAAAACTGGTGCATGGTGCCAAAAATCCGTACATCTATTGTTAACTGCGAAGTTGACACGGCACAAATGTCAACTTGCTCCTTTAGTTTTCCGACGGAGTTGGGGATGCTGCTCTTGATGGAGGTCTAGAATTAGGTAGGATGTTTAGTCCCGTTTTGTTTGGCCATGTACACCATGGTTTACAGCTTTTAGAGCGTGGTCCATAATAAATGTGGCCTCTACACACCTTTGGTCGTTGATTTTCGTGGAACGGCGCCAGGCCAAAAGTAGTGGTTGTTCTTGATCTTGATGCGGCGGGGGCAATGGCGGTGGCAGGGGATGATACAGCCATGACAGGAGCTTGTGGGCTTAATAACAAGATGTCATTAGCTAAATCTCCCAACTGTTGAAGTGTGAGAGTAGAATGGGCGGCTAAGGCTGTGCGAATGTGACTCGGTAGAGTTTTCAAAAATTGCACTCTGACCAAGTCCTCTCCTATATTTAATTTCTCTGCCTGCCGAATCATATCCTGTAGATATATAGATGGTTTGCCACTGTAGACCTTTTTGGAAAGTAGATCATTATAAAGCTCCACCTTAGATTTTTCGTAAGTATTCACGACCGCCGTTTTGAAACGGTCATAATCTTCTGCGTCAAGTTCGGCTTGAGATATTCTATCCAAAACTTCAGGCGGAATTTGTGACATAGCATGAAAGTACTTAGTTCGTGAGGACCTTATGTTAGCGAGATGAAATTGTGCTTCCATGACACGAAACCATGTCGGGACTGAAGATTCCGAAAAAGTTGGTGGTTTAATTTTCATTGTTGAAATGGATTCTGCCTCTCTTTGATTGTTATCCTGTCCTTGTTCGTCTGCCATCTTCGTGGTATCAAATTTTCAGCTCTAGGATCACCAATTATATAGTCGTCAGTTCTGGTTATATTATTATCAGTTATATGGTCACCACTCGATATGGTATTCTATTATCTGGTATGACAACTATATAGCGACGGAGGATGATCAGTAATTCTGTAGGACTGGCTATAGGATGGGAATGCAATAATTATCGGTTATCTCTTTAGTTTCACTACCTATAACCAGTATTTGGATGCTAAGCCGCCTTTTTGCGAGCAACGTTCAGGCTAAGGCTGTGCATGCAGCGGTGTCAGTCTGCTCCACTTCAGGATAAGCCGTCGACTGGTTCGGATGAAGTCCGGCTAAGGCAAAGGCGGTTGTAGGCTGATCTGCACGAGCTCGTTGCTAAATCGTTGGCTAAACAGGAGGCTGGGTGTTCTTCTGGCCAACCGTGGGACAATCTGGAAGGGACAGAGAGTATTTTATACTCTCTGTAATTATCTCTATGACAGGTAACCTCAGCGGTTACCTGCGAAATTATCTCTTTAGTAGTTAAACTACTTTTTAGGTGGTAGACGAACTGGAGAATCTCGGAGGTCAGGTGAAAGCACCATCCATGGAGACCATCCACCGACAGGAGAAACTCTTGAAGATCTTCCAAAGGGTTCTTGGTAACCCTGAGGAGGTTTCTAAGCCTCTTGGTAGGCTCAGAGAGAGGGAGAGAAGTAGGGCCAGTCGGAGACCTTGTAGTCCAACTCCGGGGGAGAGACGAGGCAATCCAACTTCTAGTAGAGAGACGAGGGAGTCCAACTTCTTGCAGAGCTTCTTCTTCTTGGCTTCGTAGGTCGGATCTGATATTTCCGCTTTTTGTTCTATATTAGCAAATTATCTCTATAGTTGTAGCAAAGCGCTACGAATTATTTCTTTTTAAAGGCTAATAAGACAACAAGCAGAAATCCAGATTATTTATTTTTAACGAAAAAGTCTTACAAAGTTATAATAAAAAAAATTACATATATAATAATCAAGTTTTTATACAAATATTATTAATATTTACATTTGACCAATTTATAACTTTTATTTTTATTTTTATTATAATATTTTATATACATTTAAAAAAAATTATATTTTATGGTCTAACTTTTCTAAAAATGGATTTTTGTGAATATAATAAAATGAAACATTGCCGAAGCTATCGCTAGATGGCGTTTGCCTTCACATTCTGAACATAATATGAACACAAGATGGAGTTTATTGTTAAAAGTTCATTATTATTGCTTAAAACTAAGTTTTTATAAAATATACATATTTTTATCAAATATTGATAATATTTATAATATAATATAGCAAACGTAATGTTTTTAATATACAATTTTTTAATTATTAACATCTGAATAATGAAAATAAGTCATTTTTAAATTTAATAGACTTTGTGATATTTCTGTTACTTTTGCTTTTATGGTTCATTCTGTAAGTATTTTCGTTTGGGGAAACTAACTTAAAAACTTCACTATATATACAAGAAAACTGATAACATATATGGAATCAGCGTATGAAATTTGTATGGAAAATGAAAAAAAAATTTTTTTTTTTTTTTTTTTTTTTTTTTTATTTCCAAAACTACGATAGGTACAAGAAAACTAATAACATATTTAGAATCAGCGTATGAAATATGTATGAAAAAGATTTTTTTTTTAACTAAAAGAATACCCCAGGTAAACCGCAAGATGCAAAGAGTCGGGGTCTCTCGGCCTCCTGGGGACGACGGGCTGACTATTTCCCGCTCTTTGGTATATTTAGTGTCGCGGGTTCCTCCGTCCCTTACGGGGTATGAAAACGTCCCCCTCTGTCCCACCGTTTGCTCGAGTTCCCCAAAAATATATATACGCTGATTCCATATATATTTTTAGTTTTTTTCTAACTATCGTAGTTTTGGAGATATAAAAAAAAAAAAAAAATATTTTTTTTTTCATTTTCCATACAAATTTCATACGCTGATTCCATATATGTTATCAGTTTTCTTATACCTATCTTAGTTTTCGAGATATCATGCGGGTAACTTTATATATATATATATATATATATATATATATATATATATATATATATATATATATATATATATATATATATATATATATATATATATATATATATATATATATATATATATATATAGGCATAGATTTACTTTGTGGCCAGTACTCGTATCTCAAAAACTACAATAGCTACAGCGAAAATAAATACATTGCTGGAATGCTGGTCCAATTTTAGTGCGGAAAACGTAAAAAAAAAAAAAACAAAAATCTAAAAACTACAATAGCTACAGCGCGAAAAGGAACACATTTTTGGAATCCTGGTAAATTTTAGATAGGAAAATGTAAAAAAATAAAAAAATAAAAAATTATTGTTAATAATATAGTAATATGATTGTGAGAGAGCCTATTTAGAGACCTTTATTGGTTACTCGTTAAATAAATAGACTTCTATTAAATTTTGCTTTTTTTTTTTTTTACTAAAGAATACCCCAAGGGATACCGCAACGATGTCAGGAGTCGGGGTCTCGGCCTTCCGGGAACTACGGGGTAGGACTAATTCCCCCAGGGTCTCCGAACCCCGCCTTTGGTATTTGGGTGTCGTGGGGGTTCCCCCCTCCCCTACGGGTATGGAAAACGTCCCCCTGTGTTCCCCGTCGGCTCGAGCCCCCTACATTGCCGTGTAATACCTTTACAAATAATATATTTATATATACTATGTCCCCTGCTCCTAAAAAAAAAAAAAAGCCAATAATTATTTTTTTTTCTTTTTTTTTTTTTTAATTATTTTTCCTAACTAAAATTTTACAAGGGATTCCAAAAATGTATTCCTTTCGCTGTAGCTATTGTAGCTTTTGTGGATATTTTTTTTTTTTTTTTTTTTTTTTTATATTGTGTTTCCGCAATGAAATTCTTGCCAGTATTCCAGCAATGTATTCCTTTTCGCTGTAGCTATTGTAATTTTTTGAGATATGAGTACTGGCCACAAAGTAAATCTATGCCATATATATATATGTATATATATATATATATAAGGTTATATATATATATACTTATATATATATATATATATATATATATATATATATATATATATATATATATATATATATATATATATATATATATATATATGGCCAGCCTCTAGAAGAGCCACAATCCATATCTCAAAAACTACAACAGCTACCGGGAAAAAGGAATACATTGTTGGAATCCTGGCAAAATTTTACTGAGGAAACTGTAAAAAAAAAAAAAAAAAAATCATATCTCGAAAACTACAAAAGCAGAGAAATGAAATACATTTTTGGAATCCTTGTAAATTTAGAAAATAAAAAAAAAAAAAATTTAAACAAAATTGGCTATTTTTTTTTGGGGCTGGGACATATTATATATATATATATATATATATATATATATATATATATATATATATATATATATATATATATATATATATATATATTTTATTTCAAATGTATTATTAATTTAAATTTAGGGGGCTTGAGCCGACGGGGAACACAGGGGGGATGTTTTCCATACCCCGTAGGGAGGGGCGGAGGAACCCCTGCGACACCCAAATACCAAAGAGCGGGGGTTCCGAAGACCCTCCCCGGAGGGGGGAATAGTCCTACCCCGTAGTTCCTCGGAAGGCCGAGAGACCCCGGACTCCCGCCATCGGTGCGGTATACCATTGGGGTATTCTTTAGTAAAAAGCAAAATCTAATAGAAAGTCTATTTATTTTAACGTGTAACCAATAAAAGGGCCTTCTATTCATATTACTATAATTATTAACAATAATTTTTTTTTTTTATTTTTTTATTTTTTTTTACATTTTCCTCTATCCAAAATTTTTTACGAGATTCAAAAATGTATTCCTTTTTGCTGTAGCTATTGTAGTTTTGAGATATAATTTTTTTTTTTTTTTTTTAAATTTTTTTTTAACATTTTCCTAAACCAAAATTGGACCAGCATTCCAGCAATGTATTTTTCCTGGTAGCTGTTGTAGTTTTGAGATATGGATTGTGGCTCTAGAGGCTGACCATAGGTCGTGCCTTTCTAGAAGAAGTTCATAGTCTCAAACCAATATTAGTGCGAAAGGAATACATTGCTGGAATGCTGGTCCACTTTAGTGTGGAAATGTAAAAACTACAATAGCTACAGCGAAAACGAATACATTTTTGGAATCCTGGTAAAATTTTGGATAGGAAATGTAAAAAAAAAAAAAAAAAAAAATTATTTTTAATAATTATAGTAAAATGATTAAAGAGACTATTTAGAGACCTTTATTGTTACTCGTTAAAAATAAATAGACTCTATTAAATTTTTGCTTTTTTTTAACTAAAGAATACCCTAATGGGTATACCGCACCGATGGCAGGAGTCGGGGTTTCTCGGCCTAATCTACGGGGTAGGACTAATTCCCCCCTCCGGGGAGAGGGTCTCCGAACCCCGCTCTTGTATTTGGGTGTCAGCGCCGGGGTTCCTCCCGCCCCTACGGGGGTATGGAAAACGTCCGCGCCTGTGTTCCCCGTTATCGTCGAGCCCGCACTGCTTTAATACCTTTGATAAATAATATATATATATATATATATATACCATGTCCCAGCTCCCCCCCCCAAAAAAAGCCCATTTTTATTTTTTTTTTTTTTTTTTTTTTTTTTACATTTTCCCAACCAAAATTTTACAAGGATTCCAAAAATGTATTTCTTTTCCCTGTAGCTTTTGTAGCTTTCAGATATTTTTTTATACACAGTTTCCTCGGTAAAATTTTGCTCCAGGATTCCAGCAATGTATTCCTTTTTGCTAGCTATTGTAGTTTTCGAGATATGGATTGTGGCTCTACTAGCTTTGGTCATATATATATATATATATATATATATATATATATATATATATATATATATTATATATATATATATATATATATATATATATATATATATATATATAATATATATATATATATATATATATATATATATATTTTTTTATATATATATATATAAATATTTATATATATATATATATATTTATATATATATATATATATATAGTGGTACTAAAAAACCCGGCCCCGCGATCACTTTTTGTGCAATTGCAAAGTCAGTCTGTCCATATATTATTTTGTTGATATATTTTGTTTATTCATATATATTATTGGACATATATTTATATGTATGTTATATATATATATATATATATATATATATATGTTATAGCAGCAGCAAGAGATATATATATATATAGCAGTTATATATATATATATATATATATAGTATATATTAAAACGTGTTGATATTAGGTCAGGTCCATAGGTCTGTGATATGTTTGGGCTCAGCCATGCTCTATTACATGTAAGGTTAGGTTAGGTTTAGGCTTAGGTTATTGAAGAGTTGAAGCCACATAACCTAACCCAAACCAATCCTAACCTAATCTTGCATATTAGTTACGTTTACCTAACCTAACCGACCTATGGACCTAACGTAACCGTAACGTTTATATATATATATATATATATATATATATATATATTATATATATATATATATAAAATATATATATATAAATATATATATATGATATTAGTGTTATATATATATATATATATATATAAAAGCGTGATTCAGTTGACGTTGAACGACCTGAGCGTGGCTGTAAGTGTCATACTTTCCGAGTTCGCAAAGGTGATCAAAATATGAACTTTTGCCAAATATCGTTATATGTATATAAATGGTAGCTGTAAAGAGTATATATATATATATATATATATATATATATATATATATATATATATATATATATATATATATATATATATATATATATATATATATATATATATATAAACACTACTCCTTTAAAAGAATGTTACATAAAAAGACATGATATCGAAAATCGTTGAACGCTATGGGTGGAACCCTGCAGTGTCACGTGTTAGCTAAACCTCCAATAGAAAGAGCGCAAAAGTTACCACAAGTTGCTTTTATCATGTTAATTTTTGTTAATTTTAAAAAAAAATTATTTTAAGGGGCTCGAGCCGACAGTGGGACAGTTCCTCCCCCCGTCGTCCCCCGCTGAGGCCGAGAGACCCTGACTCTTTCCAACTTTGCGATTTAATCTTTTGTATTTCTTTAGTTAAAAAAAAAATGTTATCGGCAACTTTGACGCTCTATTGCCTTGAAATAATCGAAAAAAATCGATTACATCGTTCGTTCGATATATATCGGTTAACATCCTTTTAAAGGACAAGTTCATATATATATATATATATATATATATATATATATATATATATATATATATATATATATATATATATATATATATATATATATATATATATATATATATATATATATATATATATATATATATTAAATTATAAATTATAAGTTTTAAATTTTAAATACTTTTCCTCATTCCGCTAACCTCTTATGTCAAGCGGACTGCAACGCGGAATTTTTGCCAACCTTGTAGGCGAACCTAGAGGTCCTCCTAGAAGTCATTGAGAAACATGTTTCAGCTTCTGGGTCAGATCGGATAATCTAGTATTAGGTGTCTTGTGTGATCTGGAATTGGGAGAAACATCTTTGGTAGTGGGGAAGGTGATTTTTTTATTCTGATCCATTTTCTTATATTGAGGGGTGATTCGTAGAGCGAAGTTGGGGGAAATGTTGCGAAAGTTTTCGGTTAAAGATCATTTATATAGTATTTCTGGTGGTGGTGGCTTGAGTATGATGCTTTTAGGGTTGTAACGAGATTGGTGTAATGGGTTTTTACCATGTGGATACGTTTAATGATAAAGGTGGGAAATGAGTGCTATAGATGTTTGAGCAATGTGACACCGTGGTGTTCTTCTTTTCACTTGGTATTGAGGGCAGCTGAAAAATCTGAAGTGACCTAAGGGCAGTGAGTTTCTGTACTATTTACAGTCTATCACGTCTAAATGATCTTTTATAGGGAAGTATTTTTGGGCTTCTGGTTGGCAGTGTGTGAGACGATTATAGGTGTGGTGGGAAAGCAGCCTGATTTACCTTTAAGTGCCTTATTTTTTGTGTAGTTTCTAGTATATTTAAGATGGTTTTGAGAGTACTTGCAGATGCTGCGCAGCTTAAGAGGAACGGACATATTGCCTGTAGAATATTACGAAAGTCTTTCAGTTGTCCGGAAATCGGAACCTGTTTAGTACCCTTCTTACAAGGTGCAAGAGTTTCTTTGTTTGTAGAAATTGCGCTTTATTACTGGTCTCTTTACCGCATTGAATTTTGTGTGGCCCTTTGAGGTGATATTTTTTAATGTGTGGGAGAGTAAATATCAAAGTCAAAAGTTCATTACTTCATTACTGCTCAATGTAATGAGGATATTCAAAGTGTTCCCAACACTCCTCTCTTCCATTTCATCAGTCACGAAAGTACCATCCCTATTCATTTTTCTATATGAAGATTCCCCTTACTCTTTTTCTTAGCCTTTTGCATTTCTTTTCCAAAAGAATTTCAGCTCAAGTAACTCCCCATCCTCTAAACTGATACCTTACCTCTTTTTTTTTTTTTTCCTTACTACCTATGTACTTTTCTGTCTTCCTTTTTTTCTCCTCCCTCATGTATTTCCATACATTTCTTTTTAAAAAAAGACAAACTAATTAATAATATTAATAATAATAATAATAATAATAATACACACACACATAATACATGATAATAATAATGATAATAATGATAATAATGATAATAATAATAATAATAATGATAATAATAATAATGATAATGATAAAATTAATAATACTGTTTATTAATTGATCATCTGATTTCTACTTCACGCACTTCATTAATAATAATAATAATAATTAATAATAATAATTAATAATAATAATAATAATAATAATAATTATAATATCAACTTTGGTAGACTGTTCGGAATTGTAAAATTTTGGTCTCATCTCGACTATTTTTTTCTTGAGGAAAGGTGAAAAAGAATAATACACACACACACACACACATTAATAATAATAATAATAATAAAATTAATAATAATAATTATAATATCAACTTCTGGTAGACAGTTCCGAAATCTAAAATTAGTAAAAGGAATTATCTCTTAAATTTCACCTTGCGAAATCATAGTAATTTCACATACTACTGCTACTACTACTACTACTACTAATAATAGGGTTAATATTATTATTATTATTATTATTATTATTATTATTATTATTATTATTATTATTATTATTATTATTATTATTATTATTATTATTATTATTAGCGCTTCTGCAGAGTATTGGTACTTCTACGTTAGCATTGATTTTTTACAACATGCTTACTACGAATCGACAGTTATTTATTTATTTATTTATTTTTGTATCTTTACTAACCAGAGGCGGAAAGAAAATAAAAATATCGGTCTCCCCAAAACACCTATAGCAAATTCTCTGCGAGAAGCGCACAATACATTGGCTGCGGGAGGGAAGGGGAGGGGGAGGGGAGGAGAGGGGAGAGAGAGGTGGAGGAAGCACCGAGAGATTAAATACAGCATGAAAAACGGATTTATTATTTCTATTTTATTTTTTATTCTTTATTTATTATTTTTATTTTTCATTTTTTTTTATCTTATTTTTATTTATTTAATTGTATTTTATTTATTGTATATTATTATTATTTATTGTTTATTATTTATTCTTTTTTATTTGCGTTATTATATTTAATTATTATTATTTATAGTTTATTTATTTTAATTATTTATTTATCTTTATTAATATTATTATTAAGAAATTTATGAAATATTTAATATTTAATATTTAATATTTAATATTTAATATTTAATATTTTTATTTAATATAATAAATATTTATTATTATTTATTATTAATATTTATTATTATTTATTATTACATTTATTATTATTATTTATTATTTATTATTATTATTTATTATTATTATTTATTATTATTATTTATTATTATTATTTATTATTATTTATTATTATTATTTATTATTATTATTTATTATTATTATTTATTATTATTATTATTTATTATTATTATTTATTATTATTATTTTATTATTATTATTTATTATTATTATTTATTATTATTATTTATTATTATTATTATTTATTATTATTATTATTATTATTATTATTATTATTATTATTATTATTATTATTATTATTATTATTATTATTATTATTATTATTATTATTATTATTATTTATTATTATTATTTATTATTATTATTATTATTATTATTATTATTATTATTATTATTATTTTTATTTTTTATTTTTTATTTTTTATTTTTTATTTTTTATTTTTTATTTTTTATTATTTATTATTTATTATTTATTATTTATTATTTATTATTTATTATTTATTATTTATTATTTATTATTTATTATTTATTATTTATTATTTATTATTTATTATTTATTATTTATTATTTATTATTTATTTATTATTATTATTTATTATTGCTATTTATTATTATTTATTATTATTAATTATTATTATGTATTATTATTTATTATTATTCATTATTTTTTATTTTTATTTACTTATCATTATTTATTATTATTTATCATTAATTATTATTGTTATTTTTAATTTTATTTTTATATTTTTTAATATTTTTATTATTTTACAATGATTTTTTTTATTATTATTTTTACTATGTTTTTTATTATTTATTATTTATTATTCATTATTTATTTTATTACTATTTGTTTATTTGTTATTTATTACTTATATTTATTAGTATCCATTATCATTTTTATCGCAGAAGATTGTAAAAACAAAATGGAGTTTATAAATAAAGTAATATTGTGATTGGTCAATAAATTCATTGAAAGCAAATTTTACTATTGGTTATAATTTTTATTTTTTCTTATTTCTTTTAATAAAATTGATTTCTTTTAGTCGAATAAATTAATTCCAAAATAAGTAGGATACATATTATGAGTCATACTGTATAATTATGTAAGAAAAATTGTTAAAGAAAAAATAAATAACCAAATTTTAAATAAATAAGTATAACTGGCATCGTTAATGGTACTATATGTAAAGAAATTGCAGAAAATGTCAAGAATATGCTATTTAAAGTACATTTTATCGTGTCCTTTAAAAGTCACTTTAGCACGACGTTAGGGTGTAAAAAAAAAATAGGGGGACAGTAAAGTACTTCAAAAGTAGCATTTGTAGATTTGTCAAAGAAAACGGGAAGGCGGTGTCTACGAAATGTACCTGACCACGAAATGGATGGAAATGTATTATATAATATATATATATATATAATAATATATATAATATATATATATAATATATATATATATATAGTATATATATATATATATATGATGAGACTCTGGAGAGGGAGTTTGGAACAAAAAGAAGAGAAAGAAAAAATCAGAAAGGGAAATGTGGAATTGAAAAGAGAAAAAAAGAAAAGGCTACAAAGACCGTGTCACATATCAATAGAAGGTCATGACAAGCCATTGTTGGTATAGATAGAGTGATATTGGGAGAAAGCTTGACGGAGGAACGAATAATGAAATTTTTTTTTCAAAATCCAAATTTGTTTTCAGAAAAAGTATTTTGATTAAATGAAAATTATGTTTCAACATTTTAAAATTAAAATTAATCTATGATTTCTTAGGTGAAACAATAAAAGTTTGAGATCAAAAACTTTTTGAAAATTTGGAAAATATATGAGTAAAATACTTCACTCGACTGTTTTAAAATTGATCAACTGAAATCTGATTTAGGATGTAAACTGCGTAGTCGTGACGTCTCTCCGAATCTGCTTCGTTTTCATGGCTTAGTAAGAGGGATGCTCAACTTGTGGGATTC
>JABUQX010070290.1:0-2500 GCA_015478945.1 Trachelipus rathkii | reverse complement strand
TCGACTGTTTTAAAATTGATCAACTGAAATCTGATTTAGAATGTAAACTGCTTAGTCGTGACGCCACTACGAATCTGCTTCATTTTCTTTGCATACCAAGAAGGATGTTCAACGTACGGGAATCACTTTACTATATAATAATAATAATAATAATAATAATAATAATAATAATAATAATAATAATAATAATAATAATAATAATAATAATAATAATAATAATAATAATAATAATAATAATAATAATAATAATAATAATAGTAATAATAATAAAATGAAAAAAATAAAAATGAAAATGAAAATGAAAATGAAAAAGAAAATGAAAATGAAAATGGAAATGGAAATGGAAATGGAAATGGAAATGAAAACAATGTTAATAATGTTAATAATAATAATGTTAATAATAATAGTTATTAATAATAATGTTAATAACAAAATAACAATAATAATGTTAATAATAATAATGTTAATAGTAATAATGTCAATAACAATAATATTAATAATAATAACATTACTAATACTAATATTATTAATAATAATAATAATAATAATAATAATAATAATAATAATAATAATAATAATAATAATAATAATAATAATAATAATAATAATAATAATAATAATAATAATCATAATAATAATTTCTGTAAAAGGATGTTTTAAAAGGAATTTGAAATAAAATTTCTCAGGTTAATTTCTTGAAAAAGTCTAAAACGCAAAATTGTGCAAAATCAAGATTAATGTTGAAAAAGGAAGAATTTCTTTACGATCTTTAATATTTTTTTTTTTACTTTTGGAATCTTTTAATCTAATTTTCGTTTCTTTCTTTTTTACTTTCTTTTTTCTTTCTGTTTTCTTTCCTTCAATCTTTCTTCATTTTCGATTTATTTTCTTTCACCATTTTTGTAAAACATCTTTTTTCAAGGCAAAGCATTAAAAATTTTTTTATTATTTTAATCTTTGTGATCTGATTTTCCATTTTTTATGAGGTTTTTAGGTCTGAATTTTAATGAGGATCTTAGATGGGGATCGAACCCACCCCAACCGTCTGACGTAAGAGTAAAAATGGCCGCCATGTCTTCAAGAGCATTGAATCACTACACGAAATTTCAATGACTGATGATGGATATCATTTAAAGAAATAATTCTTCTTCTTTTCTATTCTTCCTTTCGTTATAATAATAATAATAATAATAATAATAATAATAATAATAATAATAATAATAATAATAATAATAATAATAATAATAATAATAATAATAATAATAATAATAATAATTTCTGTGTACAAGATCAGAACAAGCTTTATGATTGTGTAGCCTTATTTTTACATATGCTGTGTTGGTACGGAGAGGTGTGTATCTGTGTGTGTATGAATGTATTGAGTTCATACAAGGTGTAAAAAGTTCTGTTTTAGCTCGTGTATTCGATGTCGTGGAGAGCAAATTACTCGTAATGTATCATCAGCAAAATCGTATCGGGAATAAGAGCTTCCAATTACCCGAAAACACCGAAACATTCTTCCCTCGAGTTCAATAAATCTCGAAGGATGGAAAAACATGCACTTAATGGACAGTATAATGAATAGTGAAATGGGAAGATTTGTATATCATGCGATACAGCTATTAGGAATGTAAAAATTTTGTGGGATGTAAAGATACACTAAAAGCTTTTTAATTTATCTATATAATTTAATCATTTTTATCTCTAAACTTGATGAATGATATATTTCATTAACTCATTCAAGCATGATTATGTATAAATATTCAAAACTCTGTATATATATATATATATATATATAATATATATATATATATTAATATATATATATATATATAATATATATATATATATATATATATATTATATATAAATATATATATATATATATATATATTATATATAAAGAAAAAATAAAAATTTGGCTCTCAAAATTCTCATTGCAAGACACCGCGAAGCTTTAATTAGCCAGTTAAGGATCACTGAATTTAAAAGAAGATAAGGTTTCAAGGTCATGAAAAGCAGATTAGAGATAAAGAATCGATAGTTATAAATTTAGGAAAAGAACCAGGAAGAGGGTACGAACCCTAGCCCTGCAACCTTAGACTCTTTCGCTTTATCGATTACGCTGAGGTATTTCAATGTTAATAAAGGTTTTAATTATTATTAATTATCAAAACTATAAGCATCATTTAAGATACATAAACTGTAGTAACATTTATTTAAAGAAAATTGCTGTAAAGTTCAATTTATTTTCCTTAGCTGTAAGTGTAGGGAGGAAATTTTAATACCTTGCTTAAAATGCCTTCAATAAACTTTTAAGAACAAATTTGAATTGTGAAATGTTTTCTATCACTCGAAACTGGTTTCAGTGTCTTTGAAGAAATGGAGAGAGAGGTTTCTTTTATCAAATTTTGCAATCTGAAAAACCAAAAAATTGTTTTCCCCATTAAATAAATGTAGAACGTCGAACAATCTTTTCTTTTAAAACTATCTCTTCCTT
>JABUQX010070289.1:0-13019 GCA_015478945.1 Trachelipus rathkii | reverse complement strand
AGAGGAATTTACTCATAACTAGGATGAATAGTATATAAGAAAAATTTCATCTATTGTAGGTGAGAAGGTCGAGTTGAATTTGGAATTATGTAGAATAAGCAAATCAGTAACAAAAAAAATAATCAATTAAGAGACAATACGCGTGCTTACCAACATTGTGAGTTGCAGCGCCGAACCTCGAACCCTACTGAGACCCTTGTGCACCATTCGGCCTCACACACATCAGAACCTTGGTTCTGGAGGAAATACCACATGTTATTGTCATTCGTCCACATTAAGAGGTCTCCGTTCTCATTCAAACCTTTCTACCCTTCCCTTCGGCCAAGTACCCTGTGTAGGAGCGTTAATTTTGGACAAGTAATGTATAATTATATATATAATATTATATCGTATAATAATAATATATATACTATACAACATTATATAATATTATATATTATATATATTATAACTATATATATAACATATTATATATATCTATATAATATAATATATATATAATAATATAATATATATATATATACTATATACTATTATATACTATAATACCTATATATTAAAGAAAATACTATTATACGATATATATACTATAAAATAAATCTAGCAAAGACGATGAAAGAATAACTATAATAATAAAAGCTTTAAGTTAGGAAAATCACTTGAGAATTACAGCAACATAAATAGGAGTAACAATCAAAAATAATAGCTACAGTAAATTAAAATCCTTTAGAAATAAATTAAAAGGCATGAGCTTTACGGCTAAATCGACCCTCTTTCAGATGCAGGTTCGTTAAACAAAGAAAAATAAACGAGAGTATAAAAAAGAACTGCCATCTGGAAAGAAGGTCGACTTACCGACCAGCTTCATGCCTTTATTTCAGTGTTAAAGGACATTTATTTCATGAACCTTACTTATTTTGATTACCTCTTATTTACTTTGCTTAATCATCCAAGATATCAATACCTAAGCATCCATATTTATATCTCTCTGCGTCTTAATATTATACTTATATATAATATAATAATAATATCATATATATAATATATATATATTAATTATATATATATATCATATTATATATATTTATATACTATATATAAATATATACATATAGTAATTATATAATATCATAGTATAATTTATTATTCGGTTCAGAAATTAAAGCTCCACAAAGGACGGGTTATGAGGAGGGTTAGAAAAAGGTTGAAGACGGAAGACCACTTTTTGGACAACTGACAATAACCATGTGATCCTCCCCAGAACCAATAGTTGAAATAGAGTGTACGCCAAGGTGCAGCCAAAAGGGCGTCTCAGTAGGGATTCGGAGGTCGCGCTGCAAACTCACAGTTGTACGCACCAGCGATGGCCGCGGGATGTTGGGTCTTACAACCCGGTGTGACCCTGGCACGAATGACTGCTTATACCGTCCTGGCCATGCTCCCCAATGATAGGCGAATTCGTGACAATGATTTACCTGTACCATCGTGCAAGTGCTGTCGCAGGTCTGCGGAGGTCGCTAGAGGGGGTTCGCTCTGTCGGATTCCGACGTTCAAGGAATATCCCAAAAATGTCGATTGTTGAGTCCGACTATAATGGCTGCCACCCAACGCCGTAATTGACACCTCCAAGGTAGTCATCAACATTGGTCTTGTGGTCCTTGCTTGCTCATGCATTAGGATGAAAGAGTCACCGATGTAAGGGCATATGGCACACATATGGTATCAAGATGTCTGTGATATACCTCTGACGTTTAGAACGAGTCCATCCATCGAGAGTGCAGAACTCAGTAGGCCCCATAAGAATGCCCCCACACCTAACGACCAACCAAACGGCGCACCTAGCAGCACATGCATTTGACGCAAACCTTTTCCGTCGGTAACGTCGTATACTCTAGCACGGCCTTCCGTCGTACAAGGACTCTCTCGACTGTCCGTCAAGACAGCACCTTTGCCCAAATCGTCGACCGTTCCAAAGGCATGTTGTTACAACGAGGGCAAAGCCCATCTCGCCTCGTAGGGTCCGTTGGTGATGCGGTGGACTATGGCAGGACTCCGGGAGCTGTATATTATGTTCAGCAAGAGCGTTGACGCACGTATTAGTCAATCGGCCCTGGTGCCTTCACCTCCGGCCATCTGATATCTGCAGGATGTCGCTGAAGCCGGTATGTGTGGCCGGCTCTCGTAATGCACGCAACGCATAAATCGGTCTTCCCACGGGCATCGTAAAAAGCCCTGGGCCTTACCTTGTCCTCTGCCGGACGATCATGTGTCAGTGGTCTGGTACCGTTGGACAACCCCGTGCCAATCGTTGTGTGCGCTACACCGATTCGTCGACCCAAGTGCGCCAGTACCCGTGTGCCTTCCAGCGTGGCACTGTAGTTCATCTGCCACGACCTGAGCTCTTCTGACACGTTGACGCCAAAAACTAAATTCTTCTCCAGTGTTTATCGGAGTGCTTCGTATGTGAATTGATCACCTCGCTCGATGTACCCCGACACACCTACCTCCCACCTCCGTCCCAGTTCGTTACGTGGTTCTAATGTTTCCCATAATTATTGAGGTGACGCGACCCCATTACTGCAGCGAATTCTCTCGGGGTGCTTACAGTACACTGATACTATCGTCGTGTTGGTGTGGCGGTTTCATGGGGATGTAGAGGGCCTCCCGTTACCTGCGAGGGCATTCTACCATATAGTGGTGCGTCATAATTTTTGACGAGTCAAATATACCCTTACTAATACCATTGTTAATACCTTACTTTATATATGAGTAATTAACTATTCATGAATATATATATATATACTTATATATACTATATATAGCTATATATATATAATATATACTATATATATATAAATATATATATATATTATATATATAGTATATTATATATATATTATAATTATATATATATCATCCCTGTTTCCCCCCAGACCTGTGCGTTTAAGGGCAGGAATGCAGCAGACAAAGAAAAGGATAGAAGGAATAGGACACCACAAGTGCAGAGAAAAGAAAAAGCCGCCACGCCCCCCTACCAGAAACCCCCCCACAACCCCGAGCCAACCCGACCATCAGAAAATAGACTACGACAGCACCACAGGCAAACACAACAGAACGTAAACAAGACAATATAATATACTATAGTATACTATAATATATATAATATATATAATATAATATATAATACTATATATAATTATATATAATATATATATATATAATAATAGTATATATACTATATAGTTAATAACTAATATCAGCCTTTTTCGCCACAAGGACTGTGGGTAGGTGCATACATGCATCAGAAAAGAAAAGTACGCAGAAGAATTATAGACACCAAGTCGAAAGAAAGACACCGAGCCTTTACCGTCCCCCTCATAACGCATTAGTGGAACTCTTTCGCAGTCAGAAACATCCACCCTTAGAAGCTTCACGACCGCGACGGACCCTCACATGGCATATCGTCAAGTGTAGGGTTTCATCCCCTGGCCCAGGTGGGCCCACAACAATACCTCCTCACAAAACCCTCCATTCCACTCACTCCTATTATGCACCCTTTATTCTTGCCTCCTCTACCAAAACTCACATTGCTCTCCTCCAGACATTCCTTTACTGACTCTATCCACTTTTTCTTGGTCTCCCAGCCAGTCGATTCCCAACAACACTCACCACTAACATCGCTTAACCAACTGGACTATCATTCATCGCTTTCCACAATGACCAAAACCCCATCTAACAATATTTCACTGTCATTTATTTCTCTCGATTTACCCCTTTGCTTCACACCACATAACTCTCTAATATGTGCATTCCTCATTTTATCAATTCTTCTCACACTAACACGCCCCTAAGATAGTCATCAAATTATTTATATATATATATATATATATATATATAATATATATATATATACTATATCATATATACTATATATATATATTATATTATATATATACTAATATAATATACTTATATATTTATATATAATAATATATATATACTATGGATTATACTATAATATATATAGTATATATATAATATATATATATATATATCTATTATATATATATATATATAATAAAAATACTAATATATATTATATATTATAAATTATATATATCATTATTTACGGTATATACACTATATATATACGGTATGATATCATATATAATAAATATATATAATATATATATACTATATATAATATTATATAATAGATATATAAATATATATATTATATATATAATAATATATATTATATAGAATAATATATATATATATATGTATAATATAGACATTAGTATCATATATATACTACTAATATACTATATATAATATATCTATACTGTATATCTATACCTCTTATTCTCTTAATAGATAATATAATATATCAATCGTTATATATAATAATATTATAATACTTATATTTATAATATAATTATATATATATATATATATTATATATATATATATATTAAATATAAAATATATATATAATATATAATAATATATATATATATATATATATATTTGAATGTCTACATCTATTTACATCATAGATATGGTATATACGGACTAAGACCGTACAAACTATTATATCTGATATATAATATATAATATAATATAATATATACTATATAATATATATATATATCACTATATATATACTATATATATATATATATATATATATATATAATTAGTATGGTCCTAAAATTATCTGTTTAATATCATTAGGGCCATACCCCCTTTAGTGTTAAAGGGAGTATGGTACTAAAACTATCTGTTTAATATCATTAGGACCATACCTCATTTAGTGTTAAAGGGAGTGTGGTCCTAAAATTATCGGTGGAATATCATTAGGACCATACCCCCTTTAGTGTTAAAGGCGGTATGGTCCTAGTGATATTCCATCGATAGTTTTCAAAATTTGTTGTTCCAACCTTGAATCCTATATTGGTAAATTATTTCGTCTACACCTATCAACTTCAATATATCCTTCCTGCTAAAAGCATGAACTCATTCAACACGTATTGAAGAAGAGATACCCTAAGTATCCTCTAACCATCGTCCAATAGCTTTAACCTATGTAATTTCAAATGTTTTGAATATACCCTTAACAGGAAGATTCAAAATATCTTAAATCTTTTAATCTTATCAATGATTGTTAGTATTGTTTCCGTAAGGAGTGCTTTACTAGTGATCTACTTTCCCTTCTCTATAACTCTTTGTTCTCTGCTCTTCGCCCTTTGAATGAATCTTTTGCTGTAGCCCTGGACATATCAAAAACCTTCGATAAAGTTAAGGACAAATCTTTTTGTTTTAAAAGTCCTAACTTTCTGTATCAATCTATCTATGTCTGTGGATTTCTCTTATTTCTTTTTCGGTTGTTTTATTGTGGCTGTTGTTGTAGGCAACCACCGTTCATCCATTAAGTCTATCAACAGTGTCATTTCTGGGTTCGAATCCTTTTGTGCTCGATATAACGACGTACCAAGACATCTACAGAGTTTGCCACAAATCTTTGATTTCTAATCTTTCTTTTTTTTATATTCATTATTCTCTCTGTCTGTTGTCTTCTCTGATTTCATTTCCGGTCAGTAGTCTGTAGCAGCTGTTCTTGTAGACGGCAAGCATATATATATCTTTTAAATCTATTAACCATTGTGTTCCTTAATGTTCCGTTCAATCCTTAACTCTTTTTCTCTACACTTCATTAACAACATTCGCTTTATAACTTCATCTACCCTCCACTCCTATACCAACGACTGCACCCTTGATTAGTTTTTCAACTCGATGAATCAGTTTTTAAGAAAGGTCAAACAACAGTTTTGCAATTGGAAGAAACTTGAGTTTGGAGGAGGGGTAGAGGAAGAGGAAAAATATGAGTTGACATTTTTGCTAATAATAGAATGAGCAAGTGGAAGAGGAACCAGAATGACTATAGCATTTTCTTCTAAGAAAGGGGTTCAATAAAATAAAAAAAAGCACAAATTAATATCACACAAATACGAAATTTACACACACACCACAACACCACCACACACACAACACCACATCACACAACACATTATATATATATATTTATATATATATGATTATATATATATTATATATATATATATATATACTATTATATATTACTATACACATATCACAGCCAGTAGCGGGCTATATCATATATTACTATATTTATTATATATATTATATATATTTATCATTATGTATATATTATATATATATATATATACTATATTATATATATATATTGTTTAATATATTTTTAAACCAACTACCACACACAAAAAAAAGGGATAGCAAAAAACGAAAAGACGACGTGACAACACCACCCACACACAAAACACGACACCCACCCACCCCAAAACACCAAAAAAACCAAAAAAAAAAAAAAAAAGAACCAAAAAAGAAAACTATATATATATTATTAATATTATATTATAATATATATATTAATATTTATTATATATTATTATATATATATTAATATATTATATTATATAATATATATATTATATTAATATATATATATATATATATATATAATATTTATATTTATATTTATATTATATATATTATATATATATTATATTATATATATATATATATATATTATTATAATTCACGGCTCTTAGGGGGCTCGAGCCGACGGGGAACAGATGGGGGACGTTTTCCATACCCGTAGGGAGGGGCGGAGGAACCCGCGACCCAAATACCAAGAGCGGGGGTTCGGAGACCTCCCCGGAGGGGGGAAATAGTCGTACCCTCGTTCCCGGAAGGGCGAGAGACCTCGACTCCTGCCATCGGGGCGGTCTAACCTTGGGGTACCCATTAGTTTTTTTTTTTTTATTTTTTAAACTAATGAGGTACCCTAGGGTAGACCGCCTATTAGCAGGGTCGGGTCTCTCGGCGATTACGGGGAACAAGAAGGGTGGACTATTTCCCCCCTCCGGGAGGGTCTCTCCGGAACCCCCGCTTTGTATTTGGGTTGGTCGCGGCGGTTCCTTCCGCCTTCCCCTACGGGGGTATGGAAAGTCCCCCATTGTTCCGTCGGCTCGAGCCCCCTAATAGGCCGTGATATATTATATATATATATATATATATATAGTTTATATATTCGTATATATATATATATATTATATAATATTTATATTATATATATATAATTAATTATATATATATATATACTAATCTTATATATATATAATGACTCAATCGCCTTGCACGAACTCGAGACGAGGTCGATCTAATACCCGAAGCGCGCTTGTTTCAGCGTACTCGTAAAAGTTTCTACTTGGTCACAATCTTTATTCCTCTCTCCTATATATATTATATATATATTATATCTAATATTATATATATATATATATAATATATATTATATATATAATATTTCTATATTATTATATATTATGTATAATATATATATTTATATTATATATTTATATATTATTAATATAATAATATATTATATATATATAATACTACTATATATAATATATTATTTTTATTAATTTATTATCTAACTAATCCATAATATGTAATATATAATTATATTATTTATATATTATACTATAATATATATAATACTATATATATATATATATATTATTATATATATAATATATATATATTATATATATTTATTATATATATATATATATATATTATATATCCTATGTGGAGTAGTGGAGTGCTTGAATGCTCCTTGGTTGAAAAGTTTACCTTATCTTATTTTGGCGTTATTGTTATTATTGTTATTGTGTTCTGTGTTAAGTGAATTTTGATTGTGTTAAGGAAATTATTTATTGTGTTAATTGAGAAGTTCTATAAATTGTACCAGTGATTTAATTTTATTCGTTTCTTCGAGGTTTAAGTTTGGAATTTTAAAAGATAAGTGTTTAGTTTTAATTTTTTTTTGCATTTTTTCTTCTTTTGTAGGTTTTAATAATTTTAGTAGTGTAGTTAAGTTGTTTAGGTTAAGTTTTATTTTTTTCCGTGCTTCGTAGTTATTACTTTTTTTATTTAATATTTTCAGACTTAAATTTTCTACTTAGGATTTAGTTTTTAATTTTTTTTTTCTTTTAGTTGTAGGTTTTATAACTTTTAAGAAGTGTAGTAAAGTTGTTTAGGTTTAAGTTGGTTTTATCCGCTTATATAGAAAAATAGTATTAATTTTTTATTTAATTGATTTAGTGCTTAATTTTAGTTTTTGATTTACGTTGTTTACTTTTTTATCCCCAATTTCTTCTTTTGGTTTTTGTCTATTGGTTTTTATTTGCTGTGTGTAGAGTGTGTGTGTGTGTGTGTGTGTGTGTGTGTGTGTGTGGTGTTTATGTGTGTGTTGTGTGTGTTGAGATGGCATATTTGCATAGGCGTGGGGCTTTTCTATTAACCTTTACACTCGCGGCTACATCTAAACTTTGCCTCAGTGGATATCACTATCTAACTCTACCCAACCTTTTGCTCTTGTCTGAGACTCAGAGGGCTAAGAATTCACCCTCTAACTGTTTAACGTATTCTACTTAACTTATTTCATATTTCCGTCTGAAGGGTGGAGTGTGTTCCCATGTAAACATTAATACTCCTGTCACACGTCTCGTGATCCCGAATCTCCTAACTTCGATGCTCTGTGTCTCAAAATCTTTCTTCCTTATTCAATAATTCTTGGATGTGCTTCGCTACTGTTCTCCTACAGAAACGATTTTCACTCTCTTTTTTATTATCTTGCGAGTACTCACGAGACTGTTATATCTTCTCATCCACATACTGAGGTCCTTTTAGGAGATTTCAATGTACACACCACTGAATGGTTGGGGTCCTCTCATGCTGATTTAGGTTGGGAGGAGGCCAAATTTTCGCATTCTCAACGATCTGGAGAACTAATTAAAGAACCTACACACATTCCGCATCGTCCCAACCAATTCTTGACAATTGACCTATGTTTCACCACTAGTCCTTTCTCTTATAATACACTACTTCGCTCGCTTATTACTTTTCAAAATATTTAACCTTTTTAACTTTATCTTCTCTACAAGAAAACCATCCTGCATTACGCGTTTTTTTGGCACTTTGATCGGACCGATTGGGGGCCTTGCCTCGCTTCTACGCTAACTATATTTGGAATGACTGCTTTGACTCTGATAACGCTTCGGCTTCTGCCATTAAGGTTGGAGCTGTAATTGTTGATGGGATGGCAGGTTCATTCCTTCTTCGACTAAATCTTTCTCTTCCTCATAATCCAGTTATTCGTCGTGCTGTTCTCTGGCTTCAGGCTAGAACGCGCTTATTCGGGGGTGGAAAATTCTCGTTCTCTTATCACTCTCGACTGATTTTCATTCAGCTAGGAAATCGTTGCAGGGATACTTCTTCCACGAGCAAAGCGGGCTTTCATCAAACGAAAGTGCCGTAACCTCCTTGGTTTCCTACTGACACAATCTTTCTAGCCTCTTGCCAAACACATCTCTTACACTTCTGTAAAACTGCCTTTCCTCCTCTTATTCGATTGTTGGCTCTGTTGCTAACTCTCAACTGAAAAGGCCAATCCTTCGGCTCTTATTTTCCTCTAACTTCAACCCTGGACGATTCTGGCATTCCTTACTCCTCCACCTTCCTCCTCTCAGGTGTCCTTTGTCTTTGCCTGTGATTACATTTGATCGGGTGATGGCGCTCTGGATCTATGCGTTGGAGGCGGGCGGCCCGGGATGGCTCCCTCCCGAGTTTGATGGAGTTGTGCTTCCGAAGCTGGCCCTCCCCTCGGTTCAACTATATTCTCTATGTTCTCAATACTAACACTTTCCCTCAGTGTTGGAAGCACGCACCATGTCCACCTATTCCGAAAAAGGAAGACGATCTGATCTATCCTTCTAACTATCGCCCTTAGCTCTCAGTGTTATTCACAGATCTTTGAAACCCTTTAACTCTCACTTCTTAGGCCATATGGAATTCATTCCTCTTCTTTCGATGTGCCAGTTTACGCGTTTTCGGCGTTTCGAAGGTCTACTGCGTGACTATCTTTCCTATTTACCGATTTTGGTTTTCGCCCTCAGAACTACGGGGGACTATGCTGGGTGGCGTTTGAACATATACCAAGCTTTTGCGGGTATGGGGGCAACGTCCTGCTCTCCAGGCTCAGCCTCTTTGGGTTTCCTCCTTCTCTTTGGCTTATGTATGTCTAGCTTTCTTTCAAGTCGCTC
This sequence comes from Trachelipus rathkii, assembly GCA_015478945.1. Lineage (NCBI taxonomy): Eukaryota > Metazoa > Arthropoda > Malacostraca > Isopoda > Trachelipodidae > Trachelipus > Trachelipus rathkii. The sequence goes on along the minus strand of JABUQX010070289.1, from coordinate 2,805 downwards.
ATATCGGCTGTGGTTGATGGAAGGACTTACTTCTTCTTTTTCTGTTGATAGTGGTTGTTCCTCAGGCTTCTGTCTTTATCTCTACTTTATTCTTACTTTTTTCCATTAATTAATCTTCCCACATGTCGTCTCTTATCCACTCTATGCCGATGAATCGACCCTTTTCAATTTTCAACTCATTTCAATTCTTCTCCCTATTTACTTCTAGAATTGCCTCGTCTTAATCTTTCCGATTCTATTCTCGCGAATCTGGATAGAATTCCGATTGGGGTCGTCTAACCTTGTGAATTCAATTCTTTACAACTCAACTATCTAAACAAATCGTCCTCTCTAAAAACACCTTCTAACTTTAATATCTCTTTCGACGGTTCTTCGTCTTCCTGTTGGACAATATAACATCCTTGGCCTTAACATTCACAAAAAAATGTCTTGGAAACCTCACATCACAACGGATTGTCTAGGGCGCTCAAAGAAAACTGGGCAGTTCTGTTGTTAGATGATGCGAGATTTTTTTTCTCTCTCAGTTCTCCAGTATAGGAAGGGTCTACCGCCCTTGTATTGGAGTACTGTTCTCAATAATACTGGGGGGGCTCTAAATGGGTTTCCCCGGCTTTTGAGACAGGTCGAGTAAAAGACCAAAAGGCTTAAACTTGTTCCTGTTCTTTTCCAGTCTTTGACCTCTATCTTTTGCGGCATGATGTGTGGTGTTTATCTCTTTGTCTATAGGTACCGCGCAGGAGGTGTTCAGGAAACTTACCTCGGTACCACCACCTTACGACGCCTCGTAGCAAGGGGTGCTGTGTCTGCACAAAGTTTTGTCGTTGATGTAGGTAAACTCCATTCTAGTTCGTTGCGGTGGCTTCCTTTTTGCCTGGCCACATTGTCTCTGTGGAATTCTCTTCTATCTCCTGTGTTCCCTTCTGAATATAATTATCTCAGTGAAAAGCTTGCGTCTACCCACACCGGCGAAAATTTCGCTAGTGGATGAAATTTTAGCGTGCAACAACCCCTCCCTCAATAGGGCTCTGCGTGAGTGGTGGTTGAAAACTGTTAAAAATATATAATATATTTATATTATATATTTATAATATCTTATATAATATATATATCTATCTATATTCTATAGTATTAAAATATATATAAAGGCGTATATACTTATATATATATATATATATTTATAATATATATATATATTTATATATATATATAATTTATATATATATATATTTTCTATATTATATATATAATATATATATTAAAATCCTTTTTCTAAACCCAACAACAATAATTATATTATATATATATATATTATATATATAATATATGATATAATATATATATATATAATATTATATATATATATATACTATATATAGTATATATATATATTATTATTTTATATTATATAAATATACTATATACATATATTTATATATATAATATATGCAAGGCTGTGTATTATTAAGAAAATTATTTTCATTATTTACTTTATTATTATTTTATTTTATTATTATATTCTTATTAATGTTCGGGTATTAAAACTTTTTTTTTTTAATGTTCTTAATAAATTAGGTCGAAGATTGATTATGTTTTATTTAATAAAAATTATCTTATTTATCGGAAACTTTACCTTTTAAATCGATATTAAAATCGGAATAAGCATCGATAGCGATATCCCTAAAAAAAAACGAGAAATTAGCCGTTTTAAATTTTCGGAACGTTATTTTTTATATTTTTCTTTAACTATTTATGAGTAAAAATTCACATGAAATCTTAAAAAAAAATTCAAAATAATATTTTAAACTTTGTAAATTGAAATTTTTTTATTTTAAATATACTATGTACTGTGAACTCAGTCACAATACTAAATAATTACCGTACAGTTAGAGGAAATTAAGTCAGGTTATTATTTATGTATTAATTATTATTATTTATTATTGATTAGTATTATTTTATTTTTTTATTTATATATTTTGATATAATTTTTTATATCTATAAATATTATTTTTATTCATTGATTATTATTCTTATATTTTACTTATATTTTATTTTTCTATTATTATTATTATTATTTTCTTTATCATTTTTATTTATCATTATCATTATCATTCTCATTATCATTATCCATTATCCATTATTCAATGATCTTTTATTATTAATTATTTTCATTAGAGAAATATTTCTTATCTTAATTATTAGTCTTTAATATCTTAATTTTATTATTATAATTATTATTATAATTCATTGATTTTATTATTATTATTTTGTTCTAAACTGATCAAAGCCCAGAGTTGGAGTTTACTGCAGTTTGTCACCTTATATTTACTCCTACTGTATGTCCTTCAAATAGATTTTAATCTCTTACTTAATAACATTTCTTACGAAATTTATTATTAAGTTTTATTTTAAAGAAATGGTATCTAAATTAATTGAATAAGTAAAATATTTTTTTCTAATTTTTTTTTTTCAGATGAATCCTTTGTATTGTTTAATACATTTTCCTAACTTTTATCTTTAGTCTGTACATCCCCGTATATCGAAGTATTTAAAACAATCCTTATGAAAATGGCGGACAGTTTTGATAAGGGTAAATCTTTTTCTCCAAATCTCATTAACGACAGGAGTGGAAAAAATGAAAATGGCAAAGCAATAATAAAGACAATAAATCATAAAACAGAATATGTTAATAATACTAGAACAAATTCTACAATAAATAAATCTCCTTCTACTTCAAAAAAGTATAACAATACTATAACGTTTATTCCCTTTAATGAAGCCGACAGAAATATTATCAAATTAATAAAT
>JABUQX010070288.1:2500-31350 GCA_015478945.1 Trachelipus rathkii | reverse complement strand
AACTGATTGCTATTTATAGTACACATTGATTTCTATTCCAAAATGACTTTATTCTTGTACTACCCCACCTTATGAAAGGCTTTACTGAACTCTAAATACAGTATATTATATCAATTGAATTGTTTAAGTATTACATAAATTCAAAAAGACTTGTCTGACAAGATCTACCTTCCCGAAAACCATGTTCGGAACCTTAAACTATCTTGTTATCATCCAAATATTTATCTATTCAATATTTCAGTAGCTTCTCCAAAACATTTACAACAGAGATATTAAGATAACCGGCCTATGATTTTCAAAATCTTCTGTACTTCCTTTCTTTTAAATAGGCACAGCATATGCCATTTTCCATTCCTCTGGTATCTCACTGAATGTAATGGATTGTTTAAAAATAAAGTATAATGTCTTTGCTATGATGCTACTACATCTTTTCATAATTATATTTTATATACCCTCAAAACCCCCAGCTTTACTTGAATCAGTATGGTTCTGTAAAGACTTAATTTCTTGCAACTCAAATCCAAATTGAAAAGGTCTATTTTATTTATTGATACCATAATAACACTATTTCCAAGGTATTATCCCAATAATTCTTCCGTCAGATGATGCAAATAAATATTGAAAATGTTAACAAATTCTTTTTCCAAACTTATTACCATTTCATCAATTTTAATTGGACCAATTGTGCTATTTTTACTTTTAAATTTATAAAAACAAAAAGTTTTTGGGTCTTTATTACTATTCCTTGCTAAATTATTTTTTTTTACTCTCTCTGAATTTCTTATGTAGAGATTAAGTTCATTTCTAATATTCCTAAAATTTTCAAAATCTCCCTCACTACTATTACCCTTGATTTTTTTTAAACATCTGTACTTTACAAACTTTGATTTTATCACTTACCTCTCTACTCCAACAAATAGGTTTCTCTTTCTCTCTCTATCTTTAAAACATACTGACTGAATATTCATGAAGATTTTCTTTAAATGTTCATTAATAATAATAATAATAATAATAATAATAATAATAATAATAATAATAATAATAATAATAATAATAATAATAATAATACAGGGTTCACACTGAAATTTTGAATTTGATTTCCCTGACTTTCCCTGACCAAATCCGCAAATTTTCCCTGACTAGCGTGTTCGATATTTTTGCCGTATAAAATATCTATTAATCATTATTGCAGCCTATTTACCCAGTTCATACATTAAATTATTGAAAATTTACTTTAGAAACTGTTCATCATCATGGATGAATTTAAAAAAATATATTTTTTTTATAGTATCAGCCTAATAACCTCCCATAACCGTCCAAAGCACTCCTTTTTTAATTTTTTCCCAAAAGTAAACAGTTTTATTTATACAAAAAGAAAATAAATTAAAAGTTTACATTAATACTAGGGAATAACGTCCACTGTGATCACAAAGTTCTAAATGGGGGAGATTTAGGTTTTTAATTTTTCTTCTCAAGCATCTGAATTTTTCGATTTTATAGCGTCTTCTTCTGTCAAAGCTTTCGTTTTAACATCTTTCTTTGCTCTTCAAGTTTGTAGATTGTATGGATAATTTTCTCTTTTTCCAACCTTTTTATTCTCTTCTTTTTTTTGGTTCTGTTTTAATCTTTGAGATGTTCTTCATATCTCCTATGGCAGCTCTTACATCTTGTCAACATTTTTCTGAGGATAGGAACTTTATGAACTATTTCATGAGATTTATAGCATGTGCACTTGTTTTTGAGAATAGACTAAGTTCTTTCCAGATTCTACTAAATTGCTTTAATTTATAGAGAAACCTCTTCCACTGTCAACCATTTCATGCGAAAACAATCAACCCTATTTAATAATTTGTCCAACGATTCACATAACATTGATTCCAGGACCATAGAAGAAAAACAACAAATTACAGTCTCTTAAAAAAAGACAGTCCACCATCCAACAAATAATTCTTGAATGGATGTGCTCTTAATTCAAGGTGGTAGAATGAGCTTTCACTGCAAAAGCTAGACGTGTCATTGTGCGTTTTGCTTTCTTGAAAATAGGGAGCAAGTCCCATGGTTAATCACTATTTAATTTATCAAGAACCCATTTTTAAAATTTGAACTACAGCAAATATTGAAACATTAATTTTAAATGTTTCCGCTTATATCTGCACACAAGTTAAAGACATGTTTATCATCCACCACTTTAATGCTTTAGTAATTTCAGATGCTTGTAAACTCAATCTTTAAATGCAAAAAGAATGGAACTGATTGATAAAACTGGTTTTGGTTGGTTATTATGGACACTCAGGGTCATTTACAATCGGTTGAGTATGATTAGAAGTTGATGGAATGTCATAATTTTCAGTGCACACCTTTCACTAATTTTGTATTCATTAGAACACATAACGAAAAGTTTTTCAATGATGTTGGTCTTGCTGAGTTTTGATTAAATTCAATGAGTTTCCCCTCTTGAAAGTGAAACTTCGGCTTGGCGTCCCATGTTAGATAGATCAAAGCTCTTTTTACATACTTTACAGTATGCCTTGGAACTATGAGGTCCTTTACCCAACCACTATAAACTGTGGGTTCAGTTTGACGTCAACCACTTGGTCGTTGAAGTAGTTATGTTTTGTTTGAAGTCATTCTTATAAATAAATATAACATTCTTCAAACTGCACAAAATCAAAATCACTTCATCAACTCAAAAAAAACAACATCTAAAAAGTATAAATCCCTACAAAGAAAAGATATAAACAGATAAGTCATAAGTCATACAGTCTAAAACATATCCATATCCCAATCACCTTCAATCGGAAGGATGAACTTGGGACAACCTACGAACAGAATAGGAAGAATAGTTGGTAATAGTGAACTAAAAATAAAAAGAAACAGGATAGAAGTAGATTTATGGAATGTCATTCCCCGCCCATCTTTTCATTCACCTATCAACTTCATCTCTTATTCCCCAAGTATCAGTTGGAATACATACTACCAATAAATATGCAACTTGGTCCATGGATCTTTCTTCATATGTTTTTGAAATTTGTAAATTTCCCTGACATTTTTTTGAATTTACCTGACTTTTAGCTATCTTAAAACGTTTCCTGACTTTCCTGACCAATTTTCTTTTTGTTTCCTGACCTTCCTCCCCTGACCTTCCTGACTTTCCAGAAAGTGTGAACCCTGCAATAATGAATAATATAATAATAATGAATAATAATAAAAATAATAATAATAACTAAAAAAGAATAAAAAATAATAAATATAATATAATAATACTAATACTATAATAATAATATAATGAATAATATGATAATAATGTAATAATCAAATCAACATACCAATGCTCATCATTCAAGTTAATTTTCTAAATGTTTTTAACACATGCCACATTTTTTACAGTTGGGCCATAATTATATATTATTATATAATTATATATAATATATATATATATATATTATATATATATATATATAAATTTATACAAACTTTATTATCTTTTATAAAGATCTACCGTCTATATATAATGATATATATATATCTGGATTGGTACAAGTCTTATGGTAGATTGGCATCTCATTAGTTCAGATCCAGAAAGATTTGAGAATCAATACATTACAATTTCGAGATATCGCAAATATTTAGACCAACATTTTAGCCAATACTGATACCGGAAAAAAAGGCCAATAATGTACTCCTAAGCTTACTAACTATAACAAAAAATGCTGTGAACCTTTATGAAGACAGAAAAGGACCGTAACAAAGAGCCTTAGAGACATATCCAAGAATGTTGCAATTAAACATGCAAGATTTAATGTACAGGAAGGTGAATCAATTTGCACATCATGCTTGAACAAGTTGTATCAAGTAACACAGTCTCCAACAACATTAAGGTCTAAATGTGAGACTGATTATGATGAAGTTGATCAAATAAGAGATAATGCAGAGAGTGATATGGACTCTCATGTTAAACTAGAAGATTTTAACTTCCAACTTGTGAATCTCAATGTTAGGCTACTCCAATTAAAGCAAGCAATTTCTATTTATAGGTTTGTACATACACTTCACATTACCTTAGAATGATAGTGTTATTTAAATAAAGAATCACAAAATTATTTTTACAGCAAGTTTTAAAAGCTTATAAATCTTCCTAAAAATTATTTAAATTATAACTGAACATAAAACTTTCTATTCTAAATATTTCATTACAATACTTTTAATTTAAAATTGTGAAAAAGTTTTCTGCACTGCTGCATTATATTCACAACAATAAATGTTATATCATTTTAACAGCTGGAATAAAATTGAAAACTACTTCCACTCAGAGAAATTGATACAAGAAATATAAAAAGGCAGCTGGTAGCCTAAAAAGAATATTTTAGGAAGTTTAACAGGGTGGCCTGCCAGATGAAGACCACTCATCATCTAAAGTGCAGCATCGTGATAATTCTGAGTAAATGTACAAAAACTATACATCCATTACATAATGAATTTAAAAAAATATATATTTTATGAAACAAGTTTTGTAAAATATTTTCTATAAAAAATGTTATAATTTTCTTTACATAAAATATTTTGTTAAATATTTTTCAGGTTTGAGATTCTTATGAATTGGCTTGTTGAAGAGTTCAAAGCTACAAAATCACATGAAAGAAAACTGCAAATATTAACTGTCACCTTTGTCAATTAATAGAACAGTGCAAGTCTTCAACACAACTACATATATGGTGAACAAATCAAGAAAGCTAAGTAAAGAATTTGGAATTTTAACAGAAATACCTAAGGTCAGTAAGTGTAGAGTAATTACTGAAGATATGAGAAGGAAAGTAGAAAACTTTTACAACTTTGATGACGTGAGTAGAGTATGCCCATGGAAAAGTGTCTTCCTTAGTGTGAAGGATAAAGAGGGACAGAAAGAACATATGCAAAAGAGGTTAATACTTGGAAACCTGAAAGAAATCTATGAACAGTATAAGAAAGAATCTCAACATTCTCCCAAAGTAGGGTTTTCTACATTTGCAAGTTTGCGCCCCAAATACTGCATCATTACCGAAGCAAATGGAATACACTGAATATGTGTGTGTGTTTACCATCAAAATCCAAAACTCATGATATCTGCCATAGGATGTAATGACATCAATATCAAAATTTAAATTGAAAAATGTGTATGCAGCATGAATAGCAAACAATGCATGCTTCAACAATGTGGTAAATGGCCTTGAATAAATGGCATTTTAAACTTTCTCCAATTTATGTTTGAATCAAATTGCAGAGATAGAATCAATTTTAGCCAATGGGTGCAAACTGATCACTGAACCTTAAAAAATGCATCCCTATCAATTGATGAATTTATTGACAAATTGTCAGATCAAATTAGGAAACTAACAAAACATCACTTCATTCCAAAGAGTCAAAACAATTGCATCAAAAATCTTAAAAACAATATTCAGGAATAGGATGGAATAATAATAGAAGATTTTTCAGAAAATTATTCGTTTGTAGTACAAGATGCCAGTCAAGCATTTCACTGGACTAGAAATCAGGCAACAATTCACCCATTCATATTGTACTACAAAGCAAATACTAATTTATGACACAATACATTTTGTTTTATTAGCGATAGCTTAGAGCATAAAAAAACACTAGTTTATACTTTTCAGAAAGCATTATTGACAGAAGTAAACAAATTGTTTCCAAATATAAATAAAATTCATTACTTTACAGATGGTTCAGTTGCCCAATATAAAAATAGATACAATTTCATTAACCTGTGTCATCATGAAAAGATTTCTATGGCATAGTAGCAGAGTGGAATTTGTTTGCAACTAGCCACAGTAAAAATGTGTGTGATAGCATTGGAGGAATGGTAAAAAGGGTTTCAACAAAGGTAAGTTTACAAAGAACAACAGAGTATCACATCTTAGCAGCAAAAGATTTATACACATATTCTGAATGCATTCCCTCTATTCAATTTTTTTATATTACAACAGAAGAGCTTTTTCTCAAGCATCGTTTTAAGGAATCTAAAACTATCAAAGGAACTCATGGTTTTCACAAAGTTATACCAAAAAGTATAAATAGTCTTCTAGCTTATGAAATATGTGATTCAGATATTTACAAAGAGTTTAAATATCAAACAGATGAAGGGTGGGAAATCATAAATTATTGCTGTAAATTCAATGTAGATAATAAACCAACTGATGTTGAAAGCATAAATGGGAAATATGTAGCCTGCATATATGAAATTGAAATATGGTTGGGATTTGTAGAGCTGTGCAGTTTAGAATATCAAGATGTTAAAATTAAATTTATACATAAATTGAGTTCAAATGTATATTACTTTACTGATGTGAAAGACACATTTTGGGTACAATTAGAAATTATAATTTATGCTATGAGCCAGCCAAATATTAAACCAAAAAGAAAAATTGAATACAGCTTTGATAGGAAGGAATTATTAAGGGCACATAAGCTCAAATGAGACAAATACATAAATAAAAAAATAAAATTATATAATAAATACATATTATAAATATAAAAATATATATATATATTTATATAATATATATATATCCTATATATATATTATATATATATATATATATATATATATATATATATATACCGTAAAATGGGGACAAATGAGTCACATGGGGACAAATGGGTCAAAATGCACTCTTTTTTTTAAATCAATGTTTTTTTGGTTTATTTAATAAATTATTTAATTTTTTTTAATACCAATATTATGCTATTTTAACATACAATGTAGTTTTAGGTGCAAATTAGTGCAAAAACTTATCCTATATCTCAAAAAATATGTTTTTGTTTCAGAAAATTACTTAAAAATTTAGGTTCAAGATTTTCAAATGAAAAAAAGATTTAAACGTTGGTGCACAAACCTAAAGACCTAGTGAATATTTAGGGGGGAAATTTCTTTATAACATCCTAAGGTAAGCCTATACAAAATATGATTTAAAATTCATTGCCTTAGTTTTACGGCATAAATATTAATTTTTTACCTTTGGGGTCAAAGTGGGTCACCCACTTTTTCTAACTTATATTTGGATACGACATGTCCTACATCATCGATACACCACTATTAAGTGTCTAGCCCCTATGTTATATAGGTATGGGGAGTGGATCGCGTGTATATTAGAAGGTGCTGGATGCTTTTTTTCATGAGTTAGTACACCACCCCTTTTTCTAGCACTCCAGCATCGGTATATCGTACGTCATAGAATACACCTAATATTAGAGTCTACCCTATGTTATAAGGTACGAGGATTCGATTGGTGTGGTATTAGGTGCCTAGGTGCTTCCTTCTATGAGTTTAAGTAATAACTTACTACCTCTTTATCTAGTGCTAAGAAATGAGTTTTGTGTCGGATGCCGGAGTTTTGATGGGGAGCCAGACTGAATTCGGCTCCAGCTGCAATATTGACGTCAATTGATGTGTGTTTATATATGTTCTTCAAAGGACATAGATTCCGATTTTGAGGTTTTCAGAACCCCCCAAAATGAGTTTTAGGACCCCCTTGATGGGGACTCAGCTGGAAAGAAGAAAAGCACAGAGTGCAAGACAAAGAGGAAGAAGAAGGGGAAGGAGGAGGAACAGGAGAGGCAGGAGGAGAAGGGCTGAAGAAAGGAGGAAGGGAAATGAAGAAGTAAGTAACGAGTAATCGTTGATAAATTTAATGAGTGGACCAATTTGACCAATGCCACATTGCGATTTGGCATTTTATAAAAAACAATTTAAAAATATTCTCAGAAAGATATATTTTTATTTTTCTTAAAATTTTTTTATGTATAATAAAAAGATGGAATTTATTCGTGAATGGTTAGTAAAACATTTCTATAACACATTATTTTTTTGCACCTAAAATATATGTAAAAAAAGTCAAAAACAGTCCATTTATATATATATACGGTATTATATATATATATATATATATATATATATATATATATATATATATATTATATATATATATATATATATTATATTATTATATATATATATATATATATACCGTATATATATATTATATATATATATATTTATATATTATATATATAATATATATATATTATCTATATAATAATATATATATATATATATATATTATATATATATATATATATATATAATATATATATAATATATATATAATGACTTAATCTGTTTTAAGTGCACAGTGAATAGTTTTCTTTTTTTTTTCAATATATTAGTAGTATGGTATAATAGCAATTAATTAAGGTATATTTGAGAATGATACAAAATATGGAAGTATTAAAAATAAATTGTCAAAGTCAGCCAAAACGCTAATAATAATAAAAATTAATTTTATTTTTTTACTTTTAATTTTTTACCTTAGATGGTGTTCTTAACGCTAACCTATCTTAAAATTAGATCATATGCCTCCAAATAAAGCTTGCAGGCCCTGATGGTATATATAAATGGTAGAATTCTGGAAAGGAGGGTAGTACCAGCTTTGCAAAGGCACTGTATTTTATTTTTAAGCGATCTATACACATTTGGGTGAGGTACAGTGATGGAAAACAGCATATGTTTGTGCCTATTTATCAAGAAAGGCAGTAGGAAGATTTTGGGGAATTTATAGAACCAGTCTAAGCTTAATATCTCCTGGTTGTAAAGGTTCTGGAAAAGTTAAATGAAAGGCCATATAGAGAAATATTTGAACAAGATAATCAAGGTTTGTATGACTCCCAGCACGGTTTCAGATAGGGTAGGTCATGTCAGACAAACTTTTAGAATTTTATGGAATACATTACTGACTGCACTGACCGAGGAGATCCAGTTGATATCATATACCTATATTTAGACTTTAGCAAAGCTTTTGATAAGGTTCCCACATAAGGCTGATGAAAAGTTATTGCAATGTGGTATCGGTGGAGTGGTACATTGGTTGGATTAAGAGTGGTTGCGAAATAGAAAAACAGTGTGTAAAACTAAATGGCAATAAATCATCTTGGGAAATAGTGGAGAGTGGTGTCCCACAGGGTTCAGTGCTGGGCCACTATTGTTCCTCATATATTCATAAATGATTTAGACCAGGGGACTTAAATGCAAGGTTTTTAAGTTTGCAGATTTCAAAGTGGCTTACCAAGTTACAAACAGTGAAGGAATGTTTAAAGATTTCAAAAAAGATCCTTGATAAACTCTCTTTGGGTGGGCCAGATAAGTGGCAATGATTTTTAATAGTAAAAAGTGTAAGGGTCTTCACCTAGGTTACTCAAATAAAACGTTTACTAGATATGATTGGGGAATTGGCTTGGAGTCTGTGGACCAACAAGCATATTTGGTGAATTTTGAAGTAGCTATTCAGTGTTTGGAAGCTAGAAATAAAGCTAATAAGATGCTGGGCATAGATCGCAATGTTGTTTACAAGAGCAAGGAAGTTATAAGTAAACTGTATATTAGCTATGTTAGGAGTAATAGAGTATTGGGCACAAGTTTGGGCCCCTTATCTAAAGAAAGACTTAGATATGCCTAGAGTGAGTTGGCAACATAGGGAACAAGGATGATTTTTTGGTTTGAGGGTAAGAGCTAATGAGGAGACGGCTGAAGGAGTTAAGAATGTTTTCTGTAGAAAGGTTGATTTCTCAGGGGGGACATGATACAAGTCTACAACAAAATATTCTAACATCTCATTGATAATACAGAGACCAATAAATTTCTTCTTAGAGAGCATGTTTTTTAAGAAAATTCTTTAGTAGCAAGCTTCTGGAATTATGCCAGAAGCTTACCATAACAATTTTCTTAAAAAACTTAACTTCTTTTTTGAACTTAGAAAACTTTTTTGAACTTAGAAAATTTTCAGTGATTTGAAAGGCGATTTGAAACTGCTATATAATACCGATATTTAAATATCTATATAATATATATATATATATATATATATCTATATATATTATATAATTATGTGAGTTTACTAGCTATAGTAGAAATATAATATAAATATACAACAATTAATTATATAAAGAAAAATTACATAAATTAATATTTTTAAATATGTATGTATATATATATATAATATATATATATATATATATATATGCAGGGTTGGAAAAAACCTGTTGTCAGACGCAAAAATAAACCAGCCCAGTGGTTTTTTTTGGGGGCTTTTTTTATTTTAATTGGCTATTTTCGGGGAATTTTTTTTGGTTAAAATTTCAAATTTAAGGAAAAATAAAATTATCAATAATAATTGCTTTTATCGAAAATAATATCATTTCATTTTATTCTACAAATAAATTAATAGGTAGGTGTACAATTTTCAAAATAAATAATTATTTTGGAAGCAGACTTTTTCAATATCCACTGGCTGAATGAATGTCATTGCCTCATTGTAAAACTTTTAAAGGTAGCTGGTATTACTATTGTTGTGTGTTAGTGATAGTCATAACATAACAAGCATTTTATAAACTTAAAATAATTAAGTAATCTATTTATATTAATATATTTAAACTTTAACCATTATCACCACCATAGTCTCATACGCTGGCAAGTTACCAACTTGCTCACTAAAGTTCAGTAGCTGTATTCTAAAAATTAGGTGATTCGTTTCATATCCTAAGTATGATAGGTTTAATTGTCACAAGCTGGCTAACAGGCAATAGCAGTATTTAAAACTCAAAGCTTGCAATCGGTCAAAGCCCTCAGGTTGTCTGAATAAATGTCTGAATAATCAAATTTATTATATAATTATAATTTAGGAATGCATTTTATTCAATACTAATTTAGTTTATGGGTAATTGTTACCCAGAAGGTTTTGTCACCCCGATTTTTTATGAAAATCAAAGAAATATACTCTTACAAAAATAGTAATCGAAGAATAGTGAAAAATGAAAATTGTCCGCTCATCTTTCTAGGAAAAAAGTTACAGCCTTCTCAAAGTTGTTAAAAATCCCAAAGACTTTTCAAATATTGATCGATCCAGGTTAGGTCTCCTTTCAGGCCCTCTAAGTCAGGAGGTTATGATAAGTTTTTGTTAGGTTTTCTTAAAAAGAAAATCTATGTAGGATTAACAAATCTTATCATAACCTGAAATAGGTGGCCCTAAAACGAGCATGAGGCCAACTAATTTTTATTATAAGAGTCTATGGAAGATTTTTTTAAACTTTGAAAGGCTGTAACTTTTTCCCTAAAGAGAGCGGACGATTTTTCGTTTTCACTATTCTTCATTATTATTTTATTTTTAGAGTAAGTAATTGAAATTTTCAACAAAAAAAAAATTTTTTTTTTTTTTTTAATAACAAATCCTATGGGTTTTTTTACAACTTTGAGAGGCTGTAACTTTTTTTCCTAAGGAGAGCGACGATTTTGTTTTCAACTTTCTTTACTTATTATTTTTTAGAGTAATATCCTCGTGATTTTCATAAATTCGGAGGTTGCACAACCCTCTGGTACAATTAACTAGTTATTATTATTATTATTATTATTATTATTATTATTATATTATTATTATTATAATTATAATAATAATAATAATAATAATAATAATTTTAAAACTTCAATGAATCTCTTAAAAAAAATTCATTAGTCTACCGAATAGTTGGAAGCCTACAGAAAATTCAAAGCTCCATTATACCCTGTTCCTTCTTTTTACCTCATTAATAATAATAATAATAATAATAATAATAATAATAATAATAATAATAATAATAATAATAATAATAATAATAATAATAATAATAATAATTTTAGGATTAGTATTTAATAAAAATAAAGAAAGACTTACCATTTTGATCACTTTGGCTAAAAAGCCTACGACATGCTCTTTGATCATTTTCCTTTTTAGAGGAAGTAAAATCTTCATAAATCATTAAACTTTGCTCAAAAAATTTCTTTTGAACCAGTGCTACTAATTTAGCACCTCTGCTTTGATTGTTCATTACAAAATTATAAATTTTTTAACTAATAATTTAAAAGATTGAGGTACCAAATGCAAATACCTCCTTCTTCACCAATGTCAGTATCAGAACTGAGGGCAAATTTTCGAACTCTCCCGAATACAGTACACAGATCATTGCTCAGACCGAAAAATACATATCATTTAACACATGTAAAGTGATCCAAGTATTTTGGATCACTTTGGCATGTCAGGTGAAGATTTTCGCAAAATTTTGTAGTTAGATTACTTTGCCTTTACACTCTACATATTGTTTAAAGATATTTTAGAAAAAAAATTTAATATATTTTTTATTTTTTAAATAAGAAATACTATGCCTCTAATGATATATATATATTATATATATATATATATATATATTATATTTATATATATATATATATATATATTCATTATACATATATTATATATATATATATATAATAAAAAAATTCTCTATATTATATATATATATATATAATATATATATATATAATATATAATATATATCACAAACAGAAGTTAATCCAATTTAATTTAGTAAATTTTGCTAGTGTTCAAAGAATTACATTTGAATAAAATGTCTACAAGAGAAATAAAGATTAGTACATCTTATGGACACCTTGCTAGTAAGTTCAATTTTGAAAAAAGATTTTAAAAATGTTCATACAATGATTTATTTTGCCTTTATTATAAAATGTGTTTTTGATTTACGTTAATAATTTTATAAATCAGTTAAGGTTTGGAATGAATACGGCCAAAAAACTCCAATTCTTGCTCTGCATGGGTGGATGGATAATGCAGGAACTTGGGATAATTTGTGCCCACTCATTGATAATGATTATCCTATATATGCCTTAGATTTTCCTGGCAGTGGTCTCTCTTCACATCCACCAACAGATTTGGGAATTTATTTCACAGATAATCTAGTTACTGTTCATAAAGTTATCAATCATTTTAACTGGAGAAAGGTACCTAAAGTACATTATAGTGGCATTGTTGCATTGTTCTGTAGTTAGAGTAAGAATGAGCTATTAATTTTAGCTTATTTTTCATTAATTACTTTAAAGTAGTATATTTTTTATTTAAGTACAAAAATATGGGCAATATGTTCATTATAATGTCATGGAATTGCATTTTATATTAGTTTCCTTTAATTTACTGTAGTATGAATAATCTTATTTGCAATAATATTTTTCCAGTTAATTCTTCTTGGTCATAGTATGGGAGGAGCAACTTCCCTCATGTATGCTGGTGCATTTCCTGATAAGATTGAGAAAGTCATTTCTGTTGATTCATTTCGACCTTTTAATACAGATGCTAGTGATCAGTGTTTACATACAATAACATCTCTAAGGGAACTAAGTAAGGCTGCAAAAATGCAGGTGACTCAGAATCCACGTTATGAATATAATGAAATAGTACAAAAACTTGTTGATCATATGGTAATTTAAAATGAAGATGCTGCCAAAACTTTGTTAATTAGGAATAGTGTTAGGCATGAAGATGGAAAATTTTCATTTACACATTCTCCAATTCTTAAAGTTCGAAACACATTATCCTTAACTTTTGAGCAAGCATTTTCCTTCTTATCAAATATAACTTGTGACTTATTAATAATCAAAGCTACAAATTCATCTCTCCCTGGTAGAAAAAGCGATAACAAAAAACTTTTCAACTCTTATAAAAAGACGAGTAGTAACTTTGTTTTTGAGATTTTAGAAGGTGGACATCATCTTCATTTAATTACTCCTCATCCAGTTTCTGAGGTCATAAATAAATTCCTTTATGATCAAGCTCAAACCAAAAGTAGCAAAGTTAAAAGTAGAGAGTTTATTTTGTCAAAGCTATAAGTTGTAATAGCTATGCATTTTCTATATATTTAACCTATTCACTCAAAAACGATAAAAAGTACCTACTTTTTTCCTTCGCTTTTATAGGTATTAAATATAAAGTTTATTTTGTTGTTATAAAATTTTTTATAACCAGAATGTATTTGTGTGGATTGAACATATTTGTTTGAGGATTATTGTTATTTCAATTATTTTGCTAGCTTGGTTTTACGTATTGTAATATGTTCTACATAGGTTTGATTTATAAGTTCAAGTTAGGTGTGACTTATTTGAAGTGGGAAGGGAAGTTAGTTAATGGAAAGGAAATAGGCTAATTAACTTTAAAAGAGTGTTTTAATAATAGTGAAAAGTTATGAAAGCTTTTAAAAAATATGTGTAGCTGATTTTGAATGCAGATTATTATTTATATTTTTCATTTACATTTGGAAATCTGTATCAAAGCATACCTGCTCAGTATTTTGAAATTACTCTTCCAAATTTTTCACATATAGAAAGTTTTTTTTAAAGATATTTATATATTATATGGTGCTCATAAGTACAAATTTTGGTTAATTCTCTTTCATATTTTGCAGGCTACCTTTTTAATTTTGTGATATTTGAATAATTTGATTATAGTTTTTTTTTTTTTGGCGATTTTATTGATTCTTATAATTTTCTTGTTAGATATTTATTGATGGTGCTTAAGAGATTATTATTAATTGATTTATATACATACCAGTAGTATTAACTTTACAGAATTTAAAGAGGAAATATTTTATATAAATACAAATCCTTTATTTTTTTAAGAACTTAATGTGGTTTTAATTATATACCGTGTATATATATATATATATATATAAATATATATATCTTATATAATATATATATATAATATTATAAGAATATATTCTATACTATATATATAGTATATACTATATAGTATACGAGTATATAGAGAGTAGTATATATATATATATTTTTGTTGAATATTTTCTAATGGAAATTTTATTTTTCTGATTAAAATCTTCTATCAATTTATCTTTTATTTCACTATTTAATTTAAACCATATCATTTAATCATTTTCACACAATATTTGATTGCTTATATAGTGACTGTGTAATTATATACAGTATCAATTTCAGTTATGCAGACTTTTGTATGACATGTTAAAAGTAGAGCAGAATCTTATTTACAGTTCTATGTAAAATACCCCTGGTGTACCCACTTCTATAAAATACCCAATACTCTCGTTTCAAGAGTGATCATAACGTAGTAGTAACATAGAGTAGTAATAATGAACTATTGATAATACCCCAATAGTAAGAGTGAAGCTATTCAACATATGTTTACTAAGGAGAACCGCAAGTATAAAGTCTTTGCAGGTAAGAAATAAGAGGTTCCTCTTTCATCATGGAAAGATTTAAAAATTCCTGTGACTGGTATTACCTCAAAAGTTTTTACAAAGATGCAAATTACAGTAAATCTTCAGGTAAGTTATTTATATTCATGTAATGGGCGTAACAGAGGAACCTTAGAGCTTGCTTATAATATGTATATATAGATATTATATTATATATAGTATATTATACTTATAATATATATATATAAGTTATTTATATATTATATATCATATAATACATTAGTGATGGACGTTTATTCGAAATTTTTTCCGATGAGATACGATAACGATTAATTGAAAAAAAAATCTTTTAATTTCCCCTCTCTCTTCTCTCGCTCTCTCTCTCTATACTATATAATAATATAGGTTATTATAATATATATATATATATATATATATATATATTTATTATATTATATATATATAAATACTATATATATCTATAATATATATATATATATATAGATATATATAATTAATATATCGGTATACATATATAAAGATGGGTCAATCCAATTTTTTCCGTACCGGATGAGTGGTTCGATATTTTTAGGAACTGTATAAATTTTTGCAATGGGTTATGTATTCCACCTTTGTTGAATAATACCATTGGTAAGTGTATATCAACGAACTGGTTGTAAAGGGTGAGCCAACAATGTTTTGGACGCACGGGGAGCAAATTTATGCATATTAGAAGGTCCTTTTAAGTCATGATCTCCATATTGGTATCCTTATACCACATTTCGAGAGAGGAGAGATTGTTAGGTATTCACTTTAGGTATCTTTTGGACTTTGTTTTATTGGGGAAAATAATGATTTCTCTAGACGTAAATATCAACACAAACATGACTTAAATCGAAGAAATCTGTCCATTTTCGTGGGGTATTATTAAAAGAGGGAAATAATTTAACTGCTTTCACCTTTGGTTCGATCATACATACTGAATGACGGTTTTAAAAAATCTTATTCAAAATTTAACGAATATTTTAAAAAATTTACAGGGTGTCCAAAAAATCAATTTTTCGGAATCGGTAAATTTGAACCTTAATATCTCTGATGGGGACAGTGCTAAAATGCTGAAAATTCACCACATTATACTACTACCATAGATGTTCCTTCACCTGCCATATTGACTTTGGTATTTGCTTGGTTAAAGAAATACGCCTCTTCAAATCCAAAAAATAAAAATTTTTTTTAAGTTGTGTTATGATGGCAGGTATTAAATAGTTATTATAGTTCAAGACAAGGACCTTATCTGTTTAGTGTGTGGCATCCAGGAGAAATGAAAACAATGTTTAAAATTTAATTTTTAAGGTTAATATACATAAGATATGTACATTTATATTCTACTGTAAATGACAAAATTAACTAAATAGTCCAACTAATTAACTAAGTAGTCCAAGACGAAAATTTCAAGGGTATCATTGGTTCAATGACCAAGCTACTTTGCACCAATTTGTTCTATATTATATTTTGAAAATAAGTAAATAAGAAGTCACTCTCTTTGCGTGCTTTAAGTACTACTTAGGGCCACAAACATCAGTTTGTTCACGTTTCGCAAACATATGTATGAATATATATTAAACATAAAGTTGCCTAAAGTTGAAAAGCTGGTATATTCTTCAGATGGAAGTGGTAGCCAGTATAAGAATAAAAAAATTTTTAACATTTGGCATCAATTTAGTTATGCTTTGAATGGCATTTCTTTGCACTTTGCATCTTGCCACGGGAAAATGCCTGTGATGGGGTTGGAGGAACAACAAAAAAGTTAGCGGAGTGTCCCTACCTTTACACAAGAACAACAACAACAAAGCGCTGCTCAACAAGCTCCTCAACACCAATAACAGCAATAACAAGCTGCTACAACAACAACAACAACAACAACAACAACAACAACAACAACAACAACAACAACAACAACAACAACAACAACAACAACAACAACAACAACAACAACAACTATAACAGTATTTCTCTCTATAGCAAATCGTACACCAGCCTTATAAACAGATACAACAACAACACCCTCTCAGTTTAATTGATCTGAAAGTTAAATATATAATTAATTACGAGAAGAAATTGTGTCGAATATTGTGCATTCTGATATTAAATTCATCAAAAAGGTATCCTGTATCAAAACGCTCTATAAAAATTAGTAGATATAAAAGAAATGTATCAGCACGCTTTATTAAGTAATTCGATTATGGATGGTTCAACTACGGTGTCTGGTACTAAAGCTGAAGTGAAAAAACAAGATAGTTTTAAAGGTGCACTGGAAGAAAGCTTACCATTTAAAGGTAAAAAGAAAAAAAACTGAATCACATTATGTACTATTTTAAAAGATCAGATTTTTGAAATGATCTCGGTCAAATTATTATTGATATATAAAAAAAATAGTTGACGGCTCTAATATTGTAGATCCAATATCGGATATCTGGCCAGATTGGAAGAACGAACATTTAACTAGTTGGACAAGGACCAAGCATGAACATCAGGCTATTAATTTTCCGAGAACTTTAATCCTAAAACATAAATTGGCAAATTTGAACGATATTCCATCGTTCCCTAGACCAGATGCAAGTCTTGTAGTAGGTACTTCACTCTCTTCAGACAGCCTTAAGAGAATAAACATACGCGCACCACGTTCAGCTCAAGGGAGAATAAAACAAAACCTTACATTATTCCCAATTGGATTAAATCCTGATTATTTAGTCATTTAATATACTTTTATTTGATTGTATGGTTATAACTTTTATTTCCTTGTAATGTTAATGTTTGTAATTTTAAATAAAATATTCCATATATACGTATGGTTTTATATTACCTGCAGTAAATATAAATATGTTTTTTCTAATTTTAATGTCATTGTTTATCACGGAGGCGGTTGATCAATATTATTACAATGCGAAAATTCCTAATAGTTATGTTGAGTTTTCAAGATTTCCAGCAAAGTTTCTACACATCGATAAAAAAGAAGCGAAAAAAATATTTAGAAGGTGAAGAAGCTTTTACTCTACAAAAGCAAATACGTTCAAAATTTCCGACACGGAAAACCATATCTTACCACCTCGATAATGACTGGTAATTAGATTCAACTGAAATTATTAAACGTGGTTTTTATAATGAAGAGCATCAAAACATCCTTTTCTATTTTAAACGTGTACTCCAGGTACTTGTGGTTAAAAGATAAACGATTAAAGAACTTGGCTGAAGCGGTAAGAGAAATTATAGATGTGAATCTACAAATTATGTGGACAGAGAAGGGTGAAGAGTTTTTAGGTGAAGCGATTCAAGATTGTTATAGAGTATGGTAAAGGATACTACAACATGTTCTTAGTTAATAAAGCTGCTATAGTGGAAAGATTATGAAGAACTATAAAATAAAGAAGGCAAAGATAATTTACAAAAATGATAACTTTTAAATATATTTATATGCTACAAGACTTAGCAAATGTACCATAGAACCATTAAGGCCACATATTCATAGTTCAAAATGATATTATCTTCGATATGAGTGGACACGTTTGATGAATATAGTGTCAGTTCCATTGTTCATGATGCTGGTATTTTATTGATAGATTGGTCACTTGTTACATGGGTTTTGTTAGATAATTACTTGCATTAGCTGTTGCTGATATGTTGAAAAAGTGGGGACCCATTGAGTTTTGTATGTCCTGTTAGCTACTTTACCTTTGATAAGTAGGGAATTTTGTGAATGTTAGCAGATTATTCATACGCGAGGTATGTTAGTTTTGTCGTTGTACATTATATTCTTAGTTCAGGTTATGATATTTTAGCTTTATATATTGATGTGAAACTTTGTTACCTTAACATATATTCGTAGGTCTGTATGATAAATAGGTAAGGTTATGATAAATGTTTGTTAAATATTACTATGTTAAGTTAAAAATACCAATGATATGTTACAGATACGTTTGAAAAAAGTGTGAACAGGTTACCTTCTGTATGCAATGTTATTTACTTTAGTGCTGTTAAGTACGGAAACTTTGTTAATGTTAACTGTTTATTCGAGAGTGAGGTATGTTAGGTTTGTCGTTGTACGTTATATTCTTAGTTCAGGTTATGATATGTTAACTTTATTGATGCTAAAACTTTGTTACGTTAGCGTATATTCGTTAGTCAGTGTATAAAGAACTTATTTTTATGTTATGTTTATCCAAAATGATACTCGACATATGACTTGAATCGATAGATCAATAGATCATGGAAAAGCGGGTGGGGTGTTGAGTAGAGGGATGGATGGTTTGAATTATATGCTACAAGACTTAGCAAATGTACCATAGAACCATTAATGCCACATATTCATAGTTCAAAATGATATTATCTTCGATATGAGTGACACTTTGATGAATATAGTGTTAGTTCATTGTTCATGATGCTGGTATTTTTGATAGATTAGTCACTTTGTTAATGGGTTTTGTTAGATAAAATCAGTAAACTATTACATTTTACTATGATATTTTATTCAAAGAACTTGTTTTTATGTAGTGTTTAGATAAAACTTTGTTATTTTTTATGTTATGTTTGGGTAAAACTTTGTTGTGTTTGCAGTTATTCGTTGGAATTATGATATTTAGGTATGGTAATGATGAATTTTTGTTAAATTTTACTATGTTTAATGTAACAAACTGTTACGTTAGCGTTATAGTCTCTGTCTGTATGATACTTAGACAGGGTTATGCTAAATTTTTTTTAAATATTAACATGTTAATGTAAAATTAACATTGATATGTTAGAGATATGCTTGAAAAAGTGTGAATGGGTTACTCTTTGTACGCTGTGATAAGTACTTTACTGTTGTTAAGTATCTAACTTTGTTAATGTTAGTAGTTTATTCGCGCGTAATGTGTGTTAGGTTTGTCGTTGTACATTATATTCTTAGTTCTGGTAATGCTGTGTTAGCTTTATTAATGTGAAAACAATGTTACATTAGCATATATTCGTTGGTTAGTGTATAAAGAACTTATTTTTGTGTTATGTTTACTCCGAATGAATACTTGAAATGGTGACCTGAATCAAAAGAAACAGGATCAGGAAGGGTGGGGGGGGGGGAGGGGGAGGGGACGGATGGTTTGATTTACTGATTTACTGATTTAGGATCGGTAAACTATTTCACTTTGTAATATTTTATTTCAAAAACTTTATTTTATGCTATGTTTGGATAAAACTTTGTTATGTTTGCTATTATTTGTTGGGAAATATGATAGTTAGGTAAGGTTATGATAAATTATTATGTTAATGTAAAAAAACTTTGTTACGTTAGCATATATTCGTTGGTCTGTATGATAATTAGACAAGGATGTGATAAATTTTTTGTTAAATATTACTGGGTCAATGTAAAATTAACGTTAATATGTTAGAAATATGCTTGAAAAAGTATGAATAGGTTACGTTTTGCATGCAATATTAGTTACTTTACTGGTGTTAAGTGTGGAACTTTGTTAATGTTAACAGTTTATTCAAGCGTAAGTTGTGTTAGGTTTGTCGTTGTCACTATTATTTTCTTAGTTCGGAATTAATGCTATGTTTAGCTATTATTGATATAAACTTTATTACGTTAGCGTATATGTCGTTGATCAGTATGATAATTAGCCCATGTTATGATAAATTTTTGTTAAATACTACCATGTTAATGTAAAATTAACATTGCTATGTTAGAGATATGCTTGAGAAAGTGCGAATAGGTTACTTTTTTATGTTATGTTAGTTAGTTTACTGTTGTTAACAGTTTATTCATGTTTAACGTGTGTTAGGTTTGTCGTTGTGGATTATATTCTTTGTTCAGATGATGCTATGTAAGCTTTATTAATGTGAAAACTTTGTTTCGTTAGCCTTTATTCATTGGTTTGTAATGATAATTAGACAAGGTTATGATAAATTTTTGTTAAATATTAACCATGTAATCTAAAATAACATTGATATTTAGAGATATGCTTGACAAAGTATGCAAGGTTAACGTTTTTTGGTATGTTTATGTTAGTTAACTTTAACTGTTGTTAAGTGGTGGAACTTTGTTTAATGTTAACAGTTTATATTCGTGTTTAAGGTATGTTAGGTTTGTCGTTGTACATTATATTCCTAGTTCAAATGATGCTATGTTAGCTTTATTAAGGGGAAAGCTTTGTCACGTTAGCGTATACTCATTGATCAGTATATAAAGAAGTTAATTTTACGTTTTGTTATGTTTATCCACAATGATACTCGATGTGTAACTTGAGACAATAGAATAATAGATCATAGAAGGTGGGAGGTGGAGGGTGGAGGGTGGAGGGTGGAGGGTGGAGGGTGGAAGGGGGGTGGGGTGGGTGGTTTGATTTACTGATTTATCGATTTACTGTTTAGGGTGTGTAAAAATGCAAATTTTTTTAAGTTATAAACATAAAAAGAATAAAAAAAATTTGAAAAAAATATATTTTAAACAAAATAATATAAAAATAAATAATAAAAGTTTTTATTAAAAAAATATATATTTTTTTAAATGAACAAAAATTAAAAAGAATAAAAATTTGAAAAAATAATTTTAAATATATAAAAATTACAGTAATCATATATATTCTGTTTGATAAATTAAACTTTTGTTATGTTAGCATTTATTCGTAATTCAATTTGTTAATTAGGTTATGATATAATAAATATCACTAAGTTAATATTAAATTAACAGTGGTATGTCTTAGTTGTGATCGAACATGTGAGATTGATAAGTTTGGCAGCTGCGTATCTGATTGAGATAATTTGACAACAATGTATAGATTAGTATTTATTCATTGATTAGTATGATAGATAGGTTATGTCATGATAAATTTTCGTTAAGGTTTCTTAAAAAATTACTATGTTAATGTTATAAAACATAAAGAAATTAGCAAGAACATAAAATGTTTTTAATAAATTTGTTATGTTAACCCTGTGACAAACAAGAATCAAATGTATAGCTTAATGTTTCAAAAACGAACCAAACAAGAATTGTGTAATGTTTCTAAAAGGGGGAGGAGTTTGAACAATTTCTCGAGTTGTATCTGATAACTCTAGTGAAACAGGAACCACATCAGCTTCGTACCTGTTCGTTCTGTATGTATTGTTAGTTACTTTACTGTTGTTAAGTATGGAACTTTGTTAATGTTAGCCGTTTATTCGAGCGTAAAGGTATGTTAGGTTTTGTCATTGTACGTTATATTCTTAGTTCAGGATATGATATGTTAGCTTTATTGATGTGAAAACTTTGTTACATCAGCATATATTCGGTGGCCAGTATGATAATTAGGGTAAATTATGGTAACTTATTGTTAAATGTTACTATGTTAATGTAAAAATAACAGTGATATGTTAGAGATATGTTTGTAAAAAAGTGTGAATAGGATACGTTCTGTATGCAATGTTAGTTACTTTACTGGTTGTTTATAGTATGAAACTTTGTTAATTTAATTGTTTACTGTTCGTGGTAAAGATGTGTTTAGTTTTGTAGGTGTTACATTCATATTCTTAGTTCAGGTTGTTATCGTTAGCCTTTTATTAATATTGAAAGACTTTTGTTAGCGTGTAGCATATATTCGTTGTCAGTATGATAATTTGACATAGTTATGATAAATTTTTTGTCAATGTTGCTATGTTAATGTAAAATAACAGCGATATGTTGGAGATATGTTTAAAAAAAAAAGTGTGAATAGGGTACGGTCTGTATGCAACGTCAGTTACTTTCCTGCTGTTAAGTATGGTACTTTGTTAATGTTGACTGTTTATTCGTGTTTAAAGGTATGTTAGGTTTGATGTAATACATTATATATTCTTACTAGGTTTATGTTATGTTAGCTTATTGATGTGAAAACTTTGTTAATGTTAACATATATTCGAGGGTTAGTATAAAAAGAACATATTTTTATGCTATGTTTATCCAAAATGATACTCGAAATATGACTTGAATCAATAGATCTAATAGATCAATAGATCAATAGCTCAATACCTCACTAGATCAGGGTTGGGACGGGGAGGGGGGAGGGATGGGTGACTTGATTTACTGATTCACTGATTTACTGCTTTAGTGTATGTAAAAATGTAAATTTTTTACGTTATAAACATAAAAAAGAATAACATTTTTAGTAAAAACAAAAAGTTTTAAAGAAATAAAATTAAAAATAAATGTTTTTAAAAAAAAAAAGTTTTAAAGAAATAAAATTAAAAATAAATAAAAGTTTTTTAAAACAAAAAGTTTTAAAGAAATGAAATTGAAAATTAAATAAAAGTTTTTTAAAAACAAAAAGTTTTAAAGAAATGAAATTAAAAATAAATAATTTTTTTTTGAAAACAAAAAGTTTTAAAGAAATGAAATTAAAAATAAATAAAATAAATAAATAAATAAATAAACACAGCGCGGTATTGATTTGTTAAATGAATATTTACCGCATCAGCTTCGTACCTATTCGTTCTGTATGCATTGTTAGTTACTTTACTGTTGTTAAGTATGGATCTTTGTTAATGTTAGCTATTTAATCGTGCTTAAGATATGTTAAGCTTTGTCGTTGTACAATATATTCGGAGTTCAGGTTATGATATGTTAACTTTATTGATGTGAAAACTTTGTTACGTTAGCATATAATTTATTAGTCAGTTATGATAGTTAGGTAAGGTAATGATAGATTTTTGTTAAATGTTAACGCTGTTTCGGTTAATGTGAAATAAACAGTGATATGTTATCGATATGTTTGAAAAAGTGTGAATAGGGTACGTTTTGTTGCAATGTTAGTTATTTAACTGTTGTTTAAATATGGATCTTTGTTAATGTTAGCTATTTATTACATGCTTACATAGTTAAGCCTTTATCGTGGTTCCATTATATTCCTAGTTCAGGTTATGATATGTTACGCTTTATTGATAGTGAACTTGTTCACCGGTTAGCATATAAGTTCGTTGGTCAGTATCGATGTTTAGGTTAGGTAATGAAAATTTTTGTTAAATGTTACGATGTTAATGCAAAAATAACAGTGATAAGTTAGAGCTATGTTTGAAAAAGTGTGAATAGTGTACGTTTCGTTGCAATTTTAAGGTGTACTTTTACTGCTGGTAAGTATGGATCTTCTGTTAATGTTAGCTATTTAATTCGTGCTTAAGATATGTTAGGGTTTGTCGTTGTATGTACATTATATTCTGAGTTTCAAGGTTATGATATTTGTAATTTTATTAATGTGAAAACTTTGGTTACCTTAGCATATTCGTTGATCAGTATGATGCTTAAGGTAAGGTAATGATGAATTTTTTGTTAAATGTTAACGCTGTTAATGTAAAAATAACAGTGATATGTTAGAGGATATGTTTGAAAAAGTGTTAATGGTTATTGTTTTTGTGCGATGTTAGTTACTTTACTGTTCTAAGTATGGAAAGTTCTTAATGTTAGCTGTGATTATTCGAGCGTAAGGTATGTTAGTTTTGTCGTTGTATATTATATTCTGAGTTCAGGTTATGATATGGTAGCTTTATTGATGGTGAGCTTCGTTACGGTTAGATATATTCATTGGTCAGGGTGATAATTAGGTTAGGTTGTGATATAATTTTGTATAAATGTTATATGTTCATGTAGTAAAATTAACTATATGATGATGATAGAGATGTTTGAAAAGTGTGAGATTGGATACTTTGTTAATGTTAAATGTTTATTCGTGTTTATTCGTGCGTTAGGTATGTTAGTTTGTCGTTGTATACATTATATTCTTAAGTTCAGGCTTTGAAATGATAGCATTATTGATCGTGAAAACTTGTTGAATTCAGCTTGTCAAAGCTGTCTTTTCCGACGAGTGATCGTTTCCAAGTTATCATGTAATTAATCGATGGTAATGAGATCAGTGAAGTTCTACAGCGTGTTCTTATTGGAAGTACTGCCGCGGCCGATCGCTGCGGTGTTACGGATGCGTGGGACCTGTCATGATCGGTGTACGTTCCTCACTTTGAGGTAGTACGATTCTCTGAACAGATGCCATTTGTCGATTCTGGGTGGAGCCCTAATATGCTTTATTCCTTCGTGATTGCAGCTTCCTGTTTCATACTGGGTAAGGGGGACCA
Source organism: Trachelipus rathkii (assembly GCA_015478945.1). Taxonomy (NCBI): domain Eukaryota; kingdom Metazoa; phylum Arthropoda; class Malacostraca; order Isopoda; family Trachelipodidae; genus Trachelipus; species Trachelipus rathkii. The sequence continues at coordinate 6,156 of JABUQX010070288.1, read as the reverse complement.
GGGCGCGCGCGGACTTGACTGTTGTAGAGCGGTGGGTTGACGTTTTCGAAGTGAGTGATCTGTTGGAATGGCGTGTTCCTAGGTTGCGAGGTTGTTGTCGTAAGGGTGTATGCGATCTCGACCGTTCCGTATGCGTGGGTGTCGAGGAGCTATGCATGCCGATGCATCGGTGCTGGTAGGTTGTGTCGACGCTTAACATATATGCAAACTTATAAAAAGAACTTTATTTTTAATGCTCTGTTTATCCAAAATGATACTCAAAATATGACTTAAATCAATAGATTAATAAATCATTAGATCATAGGTGGGGAGGGTTGTGAGGCTAGGGAGTTCGGGATAGGTGGGGAGGGTGGGGAGGCTGAGGAGGTTGGGGAGGCTGGTGAGGCTGAGGAGGCAGGGAGGCTGAGGAGGCTAGGGAGGGTGGGGAGGGTGGGGAGGGTGGGAAGGGTGGCTTGATTTACATAAAAACGTAAATTTTTTAAGTTATAAACTTAAAAGAATAAAAAAATTTTAATTTTTTTAAAAAATTAAATTTTTTTAATTTTTTTAAAATTTTTATTTTAAAATTTTTTTTTCTGTTTTTTTTTTTTTCTGTATTGAGGATACATCATAAGAGTTTACATTATAAGAAGGGTGTATACCAAGTTTCGTCGTTCTATGTCAATATTTCAGGTTTGGGGGCCGGAGGCCACCCTTTTGGGGTGTGTACGGCTATTTAACCCCATATATGATGTGTATTCAGTTTTTTTTTTTCTTTTTTCTTAGTTTTTATTTTTTTATATGAAGGTGGTATATACCGAGTTTCATTGTTCTATGTCAATTTCGCTAATGATTGAGGTCACCACCCACTCGGAGTGTGTAGCGGTTATTTAAAGATTCCCTTATACGATGTGGGTTAACTTATATGATAGGGTATATAGGGTTCGAATCGTTCTAACCGTGTATCCTGAGTTTGGGGGACCAAGAATCCCCCCCATGGTGTAGTCAATAGCTCATTCTATCGTCTACAACATTGAATACCTTAAGTAGATGCCGGGGGGTGTATAGCAAGTTTTCAGCCTTCTTCGTCAATAATTCCAATGTGATGGGGGCTAGTCAATCACCCATAGGCGATGCACGGTCATGTAACCTCATCTACATGAAGATACCTTATATGAAGATGTAGTATACGCGAGTCTTCAGGCGTTCTACGCAACAGTTCAAGTGTTTGAGGGGCAGCATCGTGTCATGTAAGCCATCGTTAACGGCGAGCTTTAGTTGATTTTTATATAATATTTGATTTTATAAAAATTTCTTCATAGATCCTTCTTAATAAAAATATAAAATTATACGATAATAATAATAATAATATAAGTAATAATAATAATATAATAATAATAATAATATAAGAATAATACCAATAATATAATAATATAATTAAGTAACTAATAATAATTAATAATAAGGAAGAAAGGAAGATGGAAAAAAGAGAAGACTAGAGAACCACCGACTAGCAAAGATTTACAGTCCACTCAAGCTAGTCTGTTTAGTATTTTTCTTTATTTAATTTGTTGGATGTGTCTACAGTTATTAAAAAACCTGTTATGTATTTTTGAATAGCATATTATTTACCTATTTCTATGTAACATATGAGTCTGCTCACTTAGAGCAGATCTGCTTCTAAGCAACCAAACATCATAGTATGTTAAGTATTTTGTTTATTTATTGTGTTTTGATCGATTTGATCAACCGTCTTAGAACAGATATTTCTATGCGAGTGAACATAGCAAAAAATATTTACTAAGGTTATTCAGTGCGGGATCGATTTAGTCACCGTATTAGAACAGATATGTTCCTATGCGGAAACATCAAAGCTATCACTACAGCCATTTCAGTGTGATCGAATAGATCACAGTTTAGAACAGATATGTTCTATGGATAAACATCAAAGCCACTTACTACAGTTATTGATTAGAATTATTTGTAACAGATGTTCTATGCGGTAAACATCCAGCTATTTTATTACATGTTAAGGGAGACTTCATAACTAGACCCCATACTTTTTGAAGGCAAAATCAAAATTTTCTATTTTTTTTTTATTATCTAATTAGTGACCAAATTCCTCCTGAACATCATGTGTAATTATTTTTTGGAATTCTAAGTGGTTTTTTTAGATACAGAATTTAATTTAGAGAGGTTGTCGAACTAAAAATTCAAATTCTATCAAAATTGCTAATTAAAGGTTATCAGGATCAAAAACTGTTTTATTTTTCTACAGAATTTTTTGTTTTTTTTTTTGTTTGAAATTTATAATCGAGGCTTCAATCCTGTCACACGCAAAATACATACACATCGAAGTGCGGAGCCGGATTCCGGCAGCGGAGGGTGATGCCTGGGTATAATTTTTATCGAAATAATTTTTTTTTTTTTAGGTAAAAATGTTACCGAAAAAGAAAGTAACTGATCAATTTTAAATGGTGGAGAAAACCTTAGTTCGGAAACGGGACCGGAAGCCAGAGCCGGCAGCCCGTGAGCCGGGGCCGGAGCGCGGAGCGGAGCGAAGTGAGTCGGGAGTCGGAGCGGAGCGGAGCCGGAGTATGGGGTACAATTTTTTTCAATAAATATTTCTTAGGTGAAAAATTTATTGAAAAGAAGTGCTGGAAATTTTCAAATAGTGTAGAAGCCCTGAGCCGGGAGCCGGAGCCGGAGCCGAGCCAGAGCCGGAGCCGGAGCGGACCGGGGTGTAATTTTTTTTCAGAATATTTTTTAAGGGAAAAAATATATTGCAAACAAGCAACTGGAAAGTTTTCAATTAGTGCAAAAACCTAGCCGGAGCCGGAGCCGGAGCCCGGAGCCGAACCGGGACGCCGAGTCGGAGCGGAAGCCTGGGCATAAAATTTTTTCAAAGAAATACTTTTTAGGTAAAAAATATATTACCAAAAGAAGTGCTGGCCAATTTTCAAATAGCAGAAACTTGTCGGACGGAGCCGAAGCCGGAGCCGGAGCCGGAGTCGGAGTCGAGATGGAGGTGGATCCTGGGTATAGTTTTTATCAAGAATAGTCTTTTTCTCGGTAAAAATTGTTATTAAAAGAAGTGCTGAAGCAATTTTCAAATAAATTTTTTTTAAAAATATATTTTTTTTAGGTAAAAAATATATTACCAAGAGAAGTGCTGGGCAATTTTCAAATAGTGCAAGAAACCTTAGTCGAAGCCCAGCCCCGAGCCGGAGCCCGAGCCGATGCAGGAGCAAGTAGTCACAGTCGGATGCTTGGCATAAATTTTTTTAGGAAAAATATTTTTTTAGATGAAAAATTTTATTGCCAAAAGAAGTGCTGAACAATTTTCCAAATAGTGCAGAATCCTTAGTCGGAGCCGGAGACGGAGCAGGAGCACTGGGTATATTTTTTTTCAAGAATTTTTTTAGGTGAAGAAATATATTACCAAAGAGAATGTGCTTCAACAAATTTTCAATAGTGCAATAAAACCGGTGCTGGAGACTGAGCCGGAACCGGAGCCGGAGCAGGAGCCGGAGCCGGAGCCGGAGGCCGGATGCCGAGCCGGATTCGGATTCGGCACCTTCGAGCCAAGTCTAAGTAAAATAGTTATTTTCCTTTTGTTTTGGGAATATATATATATATACTATTATATATATAATATATATATATATATATATATA
>JABUQX010070287.1:0-7500 GCA_015478945.1 Trachelipus rathkii | reverse complement strand
GTTTTAATGCCACCAATTTGCGTCAATTCCTAAAAATAATATTAACAGAACGGCGAAGGAAAAAAAGTTAAAAATGGTCGCTTAGCATTTAAGATGAGCTTGTTCCATTTTCGACGCCATTTTTTTATTTCTTGCAATTGGTTTGTGCAAACTTCAGGTTTTTCGTTTATTCAAAATTGCATGACTAACAATTTCTATGATGATTTCCAGGTCGTAACAATACGAAGAAAAACAAAAAAAACAGAAATAAATGCTTCGAAAGAAAAAAAAAAGACTAATAAATTAACAATAAAGCTGCAAACGTTTCAAGTCTTCGATAAATTTTTTATGTAAACGGTAAAGAATAAATATTTTGCAGAAGAGGAAAAAACACGTCATGGAATTGAAAGTTATTTGCTTAATTGAGCGAAGGAAATATTTTTTCAAAATGCAAAAAATAAAAAAAGTTACAAAAGTTTCTTCTTATAAAAATGTTTTAAGTTCCTATCAAAAAATAAATGCTTTAGATTAAATAGAAAGAATATAAGCAATGAAATATAAATAAAAATATGTAATACAGGCAATTAATTAAATAACATGTAAATTTTATCTTACTGGAAAAATATTTGTAAAGTTGCATAACTTACCGAAAATAGAAAATATTTAAATCCAGAATAATAATAATAATAATAATAATAATAATAATAATAATAATAATAATAATAATAATAATAATAATAATAATAATAATAATAATAATAATAATAATAATAATAATAATAATAATAATAATAATAATAATAATAACAATAACAATAACAATAACAATAACAATAACAATAATAAAAAAATAATGATAATGATAATGATAATGATAATGATAATGATAATGATAATGATAATGATAATGATAATAAAATAATAATAATATAATAATAATAATAATATAATAATTATAATTAATAATTAATAATAATAATTATAGTATTATAAATTGCGTACAATTAATTATAATTTATACTTTTTATAGTAATAAATTAATAAAATAAAAAATAACAAAAATAACAAAAATATTAAATAATAATTATTAATAATTAATTAATAATAATATATAATAATTTAATAATAATAATAATAATAAGTAATAATTATATAAAAAAATATAATAATAATAAGAATTAAGTAGAATAATAATAAAATATAATAAGAATAAAATATATATATATATATATATATTATATATATATATATATATATATATATATATATATATATATATACTATATATATATATATAATATTATATATATATATATTATATATAAATTTTATTAAATATTATATATATATATATATATATATATATATATATATATATATATATATATATATATATTAAGCTGGGTTGAAAACATACAAAAGTTGTAGTGCAGATTTGAAACAACTTTATTTTGGTGCTCTCTTCAGATACAAACTGAAATGTGTTAAAAGTAAGTTCTTCAAGATTTGTTTTCATACCCCAACTTTACCTTGAATCTTTTTATTTAAAAACAAAAATATATATATAGCCAGATATACAGTATAGCTTAAATATCCTTACATTCTTACATGCTAAACAACCTGCATAGTACAAAATCTCATAGAAAATCAGATTTTGTCTGTACTGAAGGTATTTCGATTCGAGAATGTTTGGTTTGTAGTATTGCACCATGTCGAGAAGTATGACCAACGACCCTACTAGAAACAGCGGAAACATCTTTGACATTTCTTTCAACATCGACCGAATGACACGGATACTTTGGTAGGAGAATTTGTTGATTACTAACCAAAATATCATCACTAATATCATCAAGAAGAGGTGGGGGGGTGATAGGAGTACTCCCCCAGTCTATCAGTTCCATGTAGGAAGTGGCGTTGAGATTGACGTTTAGCTGCCTTTTATCAAAGCAGCGAACTTGCACATTGGTGGAGGAAATTTTCTTTCTTGCTTGAAGAATTTGTTGACATGAAAATCTTCTTATTGTTTCCCGTTCATCTGCAACACCAGCTAGAAACAAGTTTTCTGGATGACAGAAAAATAGGGAGTTGTTTTAGGAAGCACTGGAGAATGATGTCAAAAAAAAACGTAAGAAACATAACAGACCGGCGCCCCACAATACACAAAAACAAAAGAGATGCAGAATAACCAATCTTGTACACCCCGTCAAGACAAAGGAGCAACTCCAGTAGTTCCTAAAAACTCCTATTTTTGTCATCCAGAAAAATGTTGCTAGCTGTGTTGCAATGCGGAAACAATAGAAATTTCATCGTCCAACAATCAGCAAAGAAGAATTCCAACTCCAACCAAAAAAAAAAAAATCCTTGCTATATTAACTATTGCTTGTTGCTTCTTGCTAAATTTTGATCGCGGGACGAGATTTTTGCCTTCCCAGAAATTTTCATCGTCATCCCATATAAATTATATATATAATATATATTATATATATATAATAATATATATTATATATATATATATATTATATATTTATATATTAATATATATATATATAATATATATATATATAATATAATATTCTTTTGTAATGTTTTTATAATCTGCATTTGAAAAAAAAAACATCTAAAGAATAAATTTATCTATTACAATATTTATATATATATATATATATATTATATATATTTATATACTATATATATATATTATATATATATATATAATATATATAAATATTATTATATAATATAATATATATAATAATATATATATATATATAATATATATATATAATTATTTATATAATAATAAAATATATTATATATATATATATATAATTATATATATATATATATAATTATAATCATATATAATATATATATATATATATATATATATATATATATATATATATAGATAGATTATAGAAATACCATATTATTAAAGATTGACGAGTGAACCGTGAGTCTTTCCGTCGGTAAATTTCCACAAGTTTTTTTTTTTCTTCTTGAGATTTTATCACTTTTATTACGTTTTTAAAATTGATTTATTTTGATTGCAAGCAATCTATTCTTTAATTAGGCCCCAAAATCCAACGCTTCACTTCCTATTTTCGGTTTAAAAATCTGGAACCATACAAGTTATATTACGTTACTATGCTTAATACCACAACAAAACATTACATAACTACTTCAAATGTAGACAAACACACGGACACAAACAACTTTTACATCATTGCTGACTGAGAACCTTACTTATCACGTTGCTCGTATCTTTTCTGCATTTGTACAAATTTTTTTTATTTTACTGACTTAATTTATCCATCCTTATACACCACACCCACACACACACACACACCAAAACAACACAAACACACACACACACACACAACCACACAACACACACAACACACACATACATACACACACATATATTATAATATATATATAATATATATTATATATATATTATATATATATATATAATATAATTATATATATATATATATTATATTAAGTATATTATATATAAATATAATATTATATATATTGGAGTCATGTGCAGAACCCACCACGGCTCCAACAAGGAGCGGCCCACCACTGGGGTATTTAATCAATACATGGTTGGCGGTCATGGGGCACACATATTTTAAATGTACAAAGAAAATTTTGGAATGGCAAATGAAATTTCAATCAGAAAATAAAAATATAAAATGCTAAATTTAAAAAAGATTGTCAGATTATATATAATATAAATAATATATATATTAATTCAGATCTTTAAACTTCGAAAAATTATTATTAAATCTAAAAATATAGTTTATTATATTATATATATATATAATATATATAGACCTTGTTATGTTCAAGACCCGTGAGTTTGATTTTTTTTTTGTTTTTAATTTTTTTATATTTCAGTAATGATCCTAACAGTCAATTTAAGGGGTGACGGACATGATTCAGAAATATATAGGACCAGTTTTTACGAATCATCTTTTTTTATTTTTTTTTTTTTTTTTTTAAATAAAGGAATAAAAAATACCCAGGGGTTAAAACCGCAAAAAAATGCAGGAGTCGGGGGTCTCCGCCTTCCGGGGGAACGACAGGGAACCAGAGTAGCTATTCCCCCCCTCCGGGAGAGGGGCTATGAACCCCGCTCTTTGGTATTGGTTATTATCATACGTTGCGGGGTTCCTCCGCCTCCCCTACGGGGTATGGAAAACGTCCCCCCCCCCTGTGTTCCCCGTCTTTTTTTTTTTTTCCGAAATTTTTTTTTTTTTTTATTTTATTTAAGTAAATAAATTTATTTTTATTTTTTTTTTTTTTTTTTGTTTTCTCAGAAAGAAAAGTTAAATTCCAAGTATTATCTTATGATTACCATAAAGTGAATAATTCATTAATGCCACTCATTACCTATGACAGACCAGCATGGCCCTAGCGCTAGTATTTAGATCAACAAAATTTATTTGTGGAAATATGTTGGGGTTTTTGGCATAAATTTCTCAAGTGGCTGTACGAATCGTACAAGACTAGACCTCATGTATCATCTCACCGAGTGCGGATTTCTGTTAGATAATCGTTTCTAACAATTTTCTGGAATGAGCAGAAGATACTGTATAGCTTTAGATTAAGCACACTCATGCATTGGTCTTTTTTAAGGCTACGTCCGTATTTCTGTTTTTGCAGTGTTTTCTCTAACATCACCGAAATCAAATTATTCATTATGATCTGGCATTTTGTACCCCTGTTTGCTATGAGAAATGTACCCCTAAACAGCTTATTTTTAGTAAATACAAGTTGGTCCAGAAACTTATGATCTTTCCGCTAAACAATAGTATTCTGTAAAAAGGTTAACAGTCTAAGCTTACGAGTTGCCTGTGTTACCATTGTGTGTTGAAAAAATATAAAATGCTATGCGGTTTTAGGTGTTTCCGTAGAGGATCAATGAGAGCATGTTTTGGTTTCATTATTTATAAGTCCTATCAATTGTGACGTTTTAGTGTCGAGTTGTTCTATCCCTAATCTAACACTATCTATAGAATTTTAACTTTCTAACTGATAAAATATTATTTAAAAAGTGAGCATTTGAACCTTTCATGTTGTCATTAAAAAATGCAAACTCCGATGCCCCCATCCAGCACAATTTTGAGAAGTGTTCCTATTGTAATGATTGTAACTCCAACAGAAGTTATTGATTAATTTATTACCATTCTTTGAGTACCCGCTATTAAACAGGAGAGTTTTACACAAAATAGGAACAAATCACATAAGCATCATATTAAACTCACAACTAAGTTAATCAATTAAAATTCGTCATCATTAAACCCAGAATATTCCTGAATTACGGAGTGTCGAGATCTTCCTGAGTTAGGACCTAACGTGAGTCATATGTAACATGCATCTGGGAAATGTATTCACTTACTTGCACTATATTGTAATACTATCTCAACTTTTCTACGCACACCATCCAGTATTCGACAACCCAAGAGTGTTTCATCTATTTTTGCCACGAAACCAATGCCACGCCACCATAACCTACTGTGTTGCAGTCAAAAATGCTCTCGTGAACTATTTGTTACTCATCCAGTAGTTATTCTTTGGTCGTGTGTAACTTACTGGTATATCAACAATCGATTTTTTGTGACAAGAAGTCCGTAATGAGTCCTATAATGGAGTGCAAAGCTATTTAAACTATGAGACATGCATCTCTTAATTGCTCACATTTGTCCTACTTACTATTGCTTTACACCATACTCAGTAGATTAATGGTTTCGTATATTTGAGGGTGACATTCTATCCATTTCTTTCTGATTCTAAGGAAAATATGATTTCTATCTAGCATCATCACTCTCACATGTCGCTGATAAGTCAAAACTGATACTAATACACATTTTTTTTGCGTAACCTTGTGTCTCATACTTACTTTCAAATGTTAACAGTTTCCGAGTTCCTTCAGAAGCTTCAATATTTTTGCAGGAAATTACTTGTTACCACTTTTTTCCTATTGTCATGCGTCTTAAAGTGCTTTTGAGATCAAGCCGAAAAATTGCCTTTCCAAATATACAGGATTTTCTTTTCATATGGGACTAATTGAACATTTAGTAATTTTTATTTTAATATTTAGTAAATACGGAGTGTTATTCATATATATAAAAACCTATATTTAATTAACCTTTTATGAACACACTTGCACTACGTATATTAAGCTATAATGTTACGAAAGGTAGACGAGAAATTGGAGTTTATTTTAAGATAGATATCTTTTAGGTAGAATGATTGTTTATTATTTTCTTTGATATTTGAGCGGGAGTTCAATTGACCATAGCTCATGAGCTTTTGTAGTTCTGCGTTTCCATCATGATTTACACTGATTAGTACACTGTCAAATTTGCTATTGTTGTGGTACTGAGCGCTGCCTCTATGTTATATGGCGCTTTAACTGTGCTGTCCTTTGCCAAACTTACGTACCGACTGGGGTCCCCGCCCGGGCCCCGCGGTCCGGCCGTAGTGTCTCCCGAGGCCCTTGGCGCCCTGTCGACAGGCCCATTTACCCCCTTGGCCCTGTTTATCGTTGCCCCAAAATTTTCCCCGGGCCCCGGCTCTCCTCTAAACAATAAATCATGGGACACAAGACCACGCCGGGGTTTTCTACCAGCGGTGGGTCTAAGCTTTTAAATTTACACTACATTTACTAGAGGTTTATCACATCACACCACCAATAATAAAAATCGAAAGTACTTACTCCCTTGTAGATTCCATTACTCCCTTTGTATCATACCAAATGAATGCAAAAATATATAAACATACCTAAATATATAAATGTCAATTTTTCTTTTTGCTAAATCTTATCTAAATCCCTTTTACACCTTTCAATATAAGAATTTAGAGGTACCTTACTATCTAATAAATTAATCTTTTTTCTCCCTGCACCGTGTTTCATTTTTTAACATACAAAATATAAATTTTGCAATATTTGTAATCACCTTCTTCCTATATCATATAAGTCGAATATCATTCGAGAAAAGTTGAAGACCTACACATCCATACCACTAAGTGATAAATGAAAATAATCTAATGTTATTTGAGTGTATTTAATTAGTTTAAGAGTTTATCTCAATCAACAAAATAATCACACATAACATATCCGAAAACTCTCTTCGTCACTCTTACTTTTAATTTAACATTGAATTATTAATATTTAAAATTTTTGAAAATTCATCTATATTTATGAGGAATAAATCTCTCATTATACTCACTCACGGATTATGTGCTGACGGGATATGAGCTTATATATATATATATTATATTAATAAAACCGGTAAAGTGATAGCATACTACTGATATATTATTAAGGCAATTAGGACTAGGTATCGTTTATTCGTTTATATTCTACTCAATTATTTTTCCTCAATATAACTAAAATTCAGTTTAAATACATATTATATTAAATAATTGTAATTACTTGTTCTGCTACCGTATATAACTATCTACTATCCAATGAACGATTACATTCAGAAATTACCAATCGTC
>JABUQX010070286.1:22500-28456 GCA_015478945.1 Trachelipus rathkii | reverse complement strand
ATATATATATATTGGCATTCTATTATCTATTTGTATGTTCATCCTCATTTTGTTAGTCATTGAAAATTAGCAGTAAATTTTTTTTTTAAGTTTACAAACACTCGGAAAATTTATGAGCTCTCATCAGGAAGCTAGGACATAATTGTCGACAGGTAAAATGGTCGACAGGCAAATATCGATTAAAAAGTTGTCGGGACCCAAATGCTGTCGATCTAAATGCTGGCTCCACATACTTACATTTTTTAAAAAAGGTGTCGACAATTTTGACAGTAAATTTTTTTTACTATATCGATTAATCGATATATTACTTTCGATATATCATATTGACATGAATTTTTTTTTTTTTTTTTTTTTTTTTTTAAACTAAAAAAATACCCAAAGGGTATCCCCCCCCGCTGGCAGGAGGTGGGGTCTCTCACTACGGGAAATTAATTCCTCTCCGGGGAGGGTCTGCGGAACCCCCGCTCTTGTATTTGGGTGTCGCGGGGTTCCTCCGCCCCTCCCCTACGGGACGTCCCCTTCCTCTCCCCCCCCTTTTTTCTCTTTTTTTTTATTTATATATATATATATATATATATATATATATATATATATATATATATATATATATATATATATATATATATATATATATATATATATATAATATATATCTTGTCGACGTTTTTGACACCTTCTGAAAATTTATTTAATGATTAATCGATCGATTAATTATCGATTATTTAATCGATTATTTAATGTGTCGACGATTTGGACACATTATGAGAAAATGTTGTCGACCCAAATGCTGTCGACCAAAATCCTGTCGACCAAAATGATGTCGACGTTTTTGACACCTTCTGAAAATTCTGAAATTTGTGTGTCGACCATTTTCCCTGTCGAGAATTATGTATAGTTCCCCTCATCAGCTATTTAATTAATACAAATATAGTAATCAAAATTAAGCTCCATTCATCGTATCTCAAAACAAGTATTGTTGACTTTCACAATATATACGTGTTTGACTTTAGAAAATGAATCTCTCTCTCTCTCTCTCTCTCTCTCTCTCTCTCTCTCTCTCTCTCTCTCTCTCTCTCTCTCTCTCTCTCTCTCCTCCGCTTTGATCTTTTGTACTTACTTGTAAGACAAAGAGATATTCATAAAGAACGAATTGTTTTAGTTATAAAACGAAGAAGCCAATTTAATCTGATCAAATTTAAGACAAAACAGGAGTAGAAATTAAACGTTACAGAACTCTCTCATCAACAATTATATAGGGAAGGACTTGGAGTGATGTAGGTGGTCTCTTCTTTAGTCCCCCTATATAAGTATATGATGAGTTTAAAAATTTTGTAGTTCACAACTACGTTAGCAATGATAGGCCACTGCAATTATCTCTTTAGTAAAATGAAACTCTAGGTTTCACACTTATCTTTTTATGAAATAGGACACAAAGTCCTGAGGTAATTATCTTTTTAGTAAGCGCAAACAAAGTTTGCAATACCTTATCTTTTATGAAATAGGAAACAAAAGTCTCCTTTTAATTATCTTTTTAAATAAAGTAACTCAAGGTTACTTGGGAATTTAAAATAAATTCAAAAATAGAAGACGATTTATTCAATGAAAAAATAAAGTTGTAACACAAGTAAAGTTGTAACAAAGTCCCTTCTGTTGAGATACTCTTTGTAGGTGAATTGCAAGTCGCAGCCTTTTCCAGTGCGTTTTTCGAACTTGCCTCAGACTCTTCGTTTAGCGGCGAAAATTTGTTATCGAAATTCGAGTCGCAGCCTTTTCCTTGAAGTTTATCGCTCTTGCCGGGAGGATTTCAGAGTATCTTGAGTGAGATTTTCTTCTGATTCTTAATAATTGCTCGAGTACCTCAACAGAACGGGTTTATATACTATTTCACTTCGACTTATGCTAAAATTTTGCTCGCGCAAATTTTAGCATAAGTACGAACATAAATTAAAAATTTTTACAAAGTTATAATGGAGTACTACATTACTTCCCGCGCTAAAAACGGAGTGTAAAAGTATGTTATAATAATTATACAAGATATAAAAATTAACCTTCATTCAAATGTATACATATTTGTGGGCATTTAACAATGCACACAAACATATAAAACATTTCAATGGGGCAAAAATAAGAACTAAAATACATAAAGTTAAAGTACTTTCAAATGCAAACATATCTAATTATGTCCGAAGACATAAGTAGACATATAAACATTTGAAGGTAAAAATAGTATACATGAAATTTGAAGAATATTCAAATACGAGCATAATTGGTTACATCCGAAGATCTAAACATATATACAAATATTTGAATACATAAAAATACAATAATAAAAGATGCATTTAAACATAAGCATATTTGGTTATATCCGTTAGATATAAACAAACATACAAACATTTAAATGGATAAAAATACAAAATGTTACAAATAATTATATATATATATATATATTATATATATTTGGAGAATGTTACTTGACGCCTCGGGTTTCTTCGTAAAGGGGGTTCTTCTTCTGTTGGCACTGATTGTGCGGGAACATCGGATGGTGTTGAAGGAGAATCTTCTGACAAAACATCGGATGATGAAGGGGCATCTCGTGGTACAACATCTGAATTTATTACAGGAGGCATATATGCAGGTTTCAATCGATCAATGGAGACCATATCAGTTCTTCCCGTTGGGTACTGTAACTTGAAACATCGATCGAACCGTTGAAGCACAAGGAAAGGTCCAGTGTAAGGAGCTTCTAACGTCTTCTTGATGCGATCGACGCGTACGTATACATGTGTACATGTTTTTAAAGCTTCAGGGATGAAAGAAACATCGCGTGACGTATGCAAAGGTGGAGATTGTCTGAAATCGAGTTCTTTCATTCTAGCGATAAATTTTTTCATAAAGACTTCAAATTCTTGTTTTGAAGAAGGATTTGAAGGAAAGAGATCCGCGGGTAATAAAGGTGTTTTTCCTATTACAGCTTGAAAAGGAGAGTAACCTGAATCATTAGGTATACATCGAAGGCTAAAAAGGATGATGGGCAATGAGAGTAACCAATCAGTCTTTCTAGCCATTATTGCTGCTTTCAAAGATCGGTGAAACCTTTCGATTTTTCCATTAGCTTGGGCATGGTAAGATGACGTTCTAAGTCGATGGAAACCAATTAAGGAAGATAGTTCTGAGAAAAATTCACTTTCAAACTGAGGTCCGCGATCCGTGATGACATATAAAGGCACGCCGAATCTAGAGATCCACTGTAAGAAAGCGTAAGAGACAGATTTTGCAGTGGTGTTTTGAAGAGGAAAGGCTTCCATCCATCTTGTGTTTCTATCAATACAAGTGAGAAGATATCGAAATGTTGCTGAAGATTCTTGAATAGCGGTGGTTGAAGGTAAAGGTCCAACAATGTCAATGTGTACGGTTTCAAAGCGCTGGGAAGGAATTTCTAATGGAATAACAGGTTGCTTTGTATGGCGATGAATCTTGGAACTTTGACATTGATGACAAGATTGAGTCCATATACGAATATCTTTATCCATATTGGGCCAGAAGTAGCGCGTCTTCACTAATCGAAGAGAAGCTTTGACACCTGGATGAGACATGCCATGGAGATCTTGAAAAACTTGTTCACGATTTTTCTTAGGAAGAAATGGACGAGGATGAGGAGTAGTAGTTTCGCACCAAATTTGAAGATTGTCATAGAGTGGGAAAGCATGAAGTCTTGGCTTGTAAGTTTGTAATTCTTCATCAGTGGCTTGTGATCGTGCTATAGCAGGAAGATCAACTGGATCGATGGAAGTAGATGATATGGAGCGTGATAAAGCATCAGCTACCACGTTATCTGATCCTTTAATATATAAGGATGAAAAGAAGTATTCCAAAATGATAGAAAGATGTCTTTGCTGGCGATCGCTCTTTGCTGGATTTCTGCTATAAAAAGCGGAGACAAGGGGTTTATGATCGGTACACAAGACGACATCTCTACCTTCTAAAAAATGTTTAAAATGAAGAACAGCAAAATATGCTGCTAAGAGTTCTCTGTCGAAAGCTGAATATTTTCTTTGTTGGGTAGTCAATTTCTTGCTGTAAAAATCAATTGGTATTGGTTCGCCATCAATCATCTGATGCAGTGCAGCTCCGATGGCGACTTGGGAAGCGTCAGTGACCAGTTGGAGATGAGTGACATCTGGATGAGAGAATTGGAGAGCTGCTGCGTTAGCTATGGCAGTTTTAATTTCCTGAAATGCTTTAGAGGCTTCCGGAGACCAAGAAAGAGAACTAGATTTGTTAGGACAAAGTTTGACCAATTCCGAAAGTGGAAAAACTAAATTAGCAAAATTAGGAATCAAACGACGGTAATATCCCACCATACCAAGGAAACGACGAAGACTAGAATAGTCAGTTGGCATAGGATAGGCGGAAATTTCAGACTTCTTAGAATCAGGTGTACTAAGGCCATGGGAAGAAATATGATAACCTAAAAAGTCTAGAGATGATTGCATAAATAAACACTTTGGAACAGAAATACGAAGGTTGTTATCATGTAAAATTTGAAATATTTGACGCAAATGTTCTTTGTGTTGTTCTTGATTCTCTGAGAAAATTAATAAGTCATCCAGATATACAAAAACAAAAGGAATATCTCGAAATATTGAATCCATATAGCGTTGGAAAGTAGCTCCAGCATTACGAAGACCAAAAGGCATAGAAACAAACTCAAAAAGACCAAAAGGGGTCGTAATGGCAGTCTTTTCTATATCTTCTGGATGAATAGGGATCTGATGATATGCCCTGAGAAGATCTACTTTACTGTATACATGCGTACCGTGAAGTTTATGAGACAAACTGTTAATATATGGAAGAGGATAACGATCTGGTTTTGTTACAGAATTTAAAGTTCTAAAATCACCACATGGACGCCATTCACCTGGAGCTTTCTTAGGAACGAGGTGAAGAGGTGATGACCAAGGGGATTTAGAAGGACGAATAATACCAGCTTTTAAGAGAGTATTAAACTCAGTTTTTGCAACTGCTAATTTATCCTCTGTTAGACGACGAAATTTAGCATAAACAGGGGGAGCGTCACTTGTCTCTATACGGTGAAAAATTTTAGATTTATACTCAGAATTTTGTAATGGATTAATAGGTGACGTTAGAGATGGGAAATCCTCCAAAAGTTGAGTTACTACTGGATGAGAAGGAAACGTATTAAAAATGGGAGATGGCACAGAACCATTTAGAATTCGAATAGGAGCCTGTAGGTTCGTAGTGGAATCCAAAATAAGTTTTTGACCACAATCCAAAATTAATTTAAAATGATGGAAGAAATCCATGCCGAGAAGGGGTGTTGCTATGTCTGCAACTAGAAAGGTCCATTGAAATTCACGGCGAAGGGATGGTAACGTAAAAAATGCTGTAAGTTCACCATGACACTTAATAGGAGTATTATTTGCTGCAGTACATGAAACTGCGGTAGGAGAAAGAGAAAAATTACGTGCCATCGATATAGGAAGGGCTGTTATACTTGCGCCAGTGTCGACTAAAAAGTCTATGGTTTTTCCAAAAATACTAACAGCAGTTTTGAAATGCGAGCCCAAGATGGCGCTTATTGGATCTCGCTCTATTCGTTTTTTGAAGTAGGAACAGGTGATGAGGCACGAGAAGATGCAGGTGAAGAAGGTCTAGATGAGGGATATATTTGTAAGCCTTGTTTGTTTGGCCATTGACACCAAGGCTTGCAATTCCTAGCTTGTGTACCAAAATATAAGTGTGATCGACAAACTTTAGGTCTCTGATCGTTATGAAACGGCTTAAGGCCAAAAGGAATAGAAGATATTGAAGTAGTAGGCTTATGAAAATTGTTAACAGGATTTGTAACTACAGGAGCACAGCTTGCTGCAGTTTGAGACGAAGGATTGACAAATGGTAAAAGATCGTTGGCTAATGCGCCTAATTGTTCCAATGA
>JABUQX010070286.1:0-2500 GCA_015478945.1 Trachelipus rathkii | reverse complement strand
TTGTATGGCCTGCTAAGGAAAATATGACTGTAGGTGCATCAAATATCATTAACGAACCACTGGTTGACAGGGGAAAATTATTTTCCCACCACTCACATCAAACTAGGACTGATGAAGCAATTTGTTAGGCCCTAGACAAAGATGGTGAATGTTTCAAATATATTTGCAGATTTTTTCCAGGGTTGAGTATGGAGAAACTCCAAGCTGGAATCTTTAGCGGCCCTCAAATTCGCCAAATCATCAAGGATGACAATTTCATAAATTCCATGACTGATATTGAAGCATCTGCCTGAAAAAGTTTTTGTCTTGGTTGTTCAGAACTTTTTGGGCAACCATAAATCTGCCAACTATGTAGAACTCGTACAGAAAATGCTTTCAGACTTCAAAAATTTGAATGCTAATATGAGCATAAAAAGTTTACTTTCTACATAGTCACTTAGATCGGTTTCCGGATAATCTAGTAGTGAGGAACAAGGGGAGAGGTTCCATCAAGATATCAAGGTGATGGAAGAAAGATACCAAGGAAGATGGGATACACACATGATGGCAGACTATTGTTGGAGCCTTCAACGTGATTGTCCACATTCTGCACACAGAAGACAATCATATAGACAGCGATTTGTAATGCATTAATTGTGATTTCATTGTAATGAATTGAATTTTTTGACCTATTAGCATTTTATGTACTTACTCATTAACAATTTGATATATATCTTTCGTGTTTTTTTTTGTGAATTACGCTACAACCTAACATAAATTGTTGTTATTAATGTATTTTTGTGACCACCCTGTATCTCAAAAACTAGAGCCAATCTAGGAAAACGGAGGTCATATTCGGAATCAGGGCAACAAGTTACCTATAAAATGACCTTCAAATGTTTTGCCGCATAATCTTTGTTGGCCAGTGATAATTAATAGCAATAACCACGCGTAATTAAAAATACAGACAACAGATACAATATAACAATTATTTAAAAAAAAAAAATTCACACGCACTCTCTCATGTTTCTAGTAAAGAATGTTTACCCATCTTGATTCAAAACCAAGTCCACTGTGGATAGAATTTATAAATGCAATGAACCAAAACACGGCTTGCTTATCAAGACTATATAATCTGCACACTAATACACTTGGTTAGGAAATAAATGTAACTCAATTTCCTCTGACAAAGAACATACTGTGGAAGGTAATGAACCCCCCCCCCCAATTCATGGGATATAGGTTCAGAGGCTTCATAAAACAATAATAATAATTATAATAATAATAATAAAAATAATAATAATAATAATAATAATAATAATAATAATAATAATAATAATAATAATAATAATAATAATAATAATAATAATAATAATAATAATAATAATAATAATAATAATAATAATAACAATAATAATAATAACAATAATAATAATAATAATTATATATATATATTATTATTATTATTATTATTATTATTATACAGTTATTACATATATTATTATTTATATACATATATTATTATTATTATTATATATTATTATTATTATTAGTTATTATTATATATATATATACGTATATATTGTATATATTATTATTATTATATTATTATATTATTATTATTATATATTATTATTATTATTATTATATTATTATTATTATTATATATTATTATATATATATTATTATTACATATTATTATTATTATATTGATATTATTATATATTATTATTATTATTATATATTATTATATATATATTATTATTATATTATTATTATTATATATTATTATAGATATTATATTATTATATATATTATTATTATTATTATATATTATTATATTACTATTCTTATTCCTTCGCTAAACATAAAACATAAATAAACAAAAATAAACATACATATTATTATTATTATTATTATTATTATTATTATATTATATTATTATTATTATTATTATTATATATTATTATTATATATATATATATATACATATTGTTATATTATTATATTATTATATATATATTAGTATATTATTATTATTATTATTATATATTATTATTATATTATTATATATATTATTATTATTATTATATACATATTATTATTATATATAGTATATTATATATATATATTACATATATATATATATTATATACATATATTATTATATATTATATTATTATACATATTATTATTATTATTATATACATATATATATATATATACATATAGTTGCTCTTGTACTAATACATATAGCATATTACATATATATATATATATATATATATATATATATATATATATATATATTAAGTTATAGTTAGCAGTTATATTATATATATATATATAGTATATATATATATATATATATATATATATATATATATATATATATATATATATATATATATATATATATATATATATATAAATATATATATATATATATATATATATATATATATATATATATATATATATATATATATATATATATTTATATATATATATATATATTTAT
>JABUQX010070285.1:0-20767 GCA_015478945.1 Trachelipus rathkii | reverse complement strand
ATATATATTATATATAATATAGTATATAATAATAATATATATATATATATAATATTTTGAAATAAAAATTATTTTATAAATAAATAAATTCGTAAAAAATAAACACAAATATTTACGATGTCAAATATAACTAATGTTATAATGCAGCTTTAATTATGTTGTGGTTTTAGCTCAGTGGTAAAACACTGAACTAGCATACAAGTGACCCGAGTTCACGCATAGGTAGGCGGAGCATTAATAACAACGTTATCAACTAATTAAAAATATAGTTAATTAATGTCAAAATTAATTAATTAACCTGTTAAATAAATAAAGATCGTAAAAATCTTTTTTTTTTTTTTAAATTTTCGGAAGTTTGTTTTAAACGTGTGTAAACCTATGTAAGCATGCGCAACCTTGTTGCAAGTTTGCAAAAAAAAAAAAAAGCTTGCTGCAAGTCTGACAGGTGTAAACTAGCATGTTTGATGCATAATATAAATCACACTTGCGGAAATCCTTGGCAAGCTTATAGCAAGCTTGCAAGTTTGACGTTGCAAACTTGTTTCATATTTGAAACAAATTAAAAATGCTGTCTGGGTATATTTGCAACCAATTAAAATATTGATATCATTAAAAATTGTTAATGATACAGTTAAAAGAGCTGTCAAAATAATTAAAAACTTTAATGGACGTTTGCATTAAAAAAGGAACATAAAGAGTTTGTTACATTGTTGTGTTCAAGATCATCGGAAGTTGTATCCAAACTGTAAAAAAAGACATACTAAATAGAAAATGTAATAAATAATTTTTATATCTACATTTGCAACTATTATTTTTAGGAATAATATTCCATTTCATTGGAAATTACTAAACTCGCATTTTTGAAACTTTCCCTACTTTTTCCCTTTCAAACTGCTTGCAATTAAGCTAGTCGGCTCAAGTTATCGTTCATATTTTGGATTCACATTTTACTTTAGGGTATTTACTAACTAAAATAAACAAAATTAGGGGATGTGCGTAAATAAAATATATTTTTTATTATTTTACATTAATAATGGACGTTCTTCATATATATATATATAGTATATAATATATATTTATATATATAATAATATATATATATATATATATATATATAATTATATATATATATATTAATATTATATATATAATATTATATATAAATTTATATATATATATATATATAATAAATATAACAAGAATACTTATGAACATTATTCTGTTAATAAAAATAAACTTTTGAAAGATGCTTAACTGTTTATGTTGAAATTTTCTACATTTTTTAAAAACAATCGCTTGCTTTGCAGATATGATAAGAACACTTGTATTACATTATAGTTTGTCCATGTGACAGCCTTTAACTTCTGAATTGAAGCCAATCAGGAAGCAATGGTGAATAAAGCGATAATATTCAAATTAGCGTTCTTAAATTCTTCCCATGTTCTAGAGTACTTCAGTTGTCTTGGTGTGTTTATCACAAAATGAGCAGATCCCACCCCAGTGTTGACATATTCAGAATACGTAGAAAGCTTAATAGAATCTGATGCTATACCTTCCCCGTTAAACAGGTCTTCTAGGCATTATATTCAAACCTCCTGACCGATACTAATCATATATCAGTTCCATCTTCTATAAAGAAAATGCACTTTAAAGAAATTACCACCAAATGAACCATGTTAAAACAATAAAAATTTTAAATAGTTTCACAAACAAACCAGCTAACAGACTAACACATTCTTGAATCTTATAACATAAGAACTTTCAATACAGCACTAGAAAGAAACGGCAGCACAACAAGAAAGAACAATATTATAAAATCATTTATTCCATAAGAGCAATTAGGTGATTTAATGATAAGCTTTGCATTGCTAATTGTATTTTATTATTTAAAAGGAATATTAATTTTAACTTTAAAAAATAACATTTGTACAATTAATAAACAATTTGACTGATGTAATTTAATCATTTTAGATCTTGAAAATAAGAAAATTATTTCTCGAAAAGCTATGAAATTATATATATATATATATATATATATAAATTATATAAAAATATATAAAAATATTATATATATCATATAATATATAATATATATATCACTAACAATTAATTTACTTAACATATTTTAATTTTAAAAATTTTTTATAATATTAAAACTTTTTATAATATAAAAAAATTATATATATATATATATATATATATATATATATATATATATATATATATATATATATTGAAAAATGCATAAAAAATATAAAATACAAAGTTTATATCCAAAGATAAATAAATATAAATCTAACAATAAATATGTTATTCCGTTAATAGATAAATATAGATCCATAAAGTTAACAGAAAAAATGTAAATCTAACAGTAAAAAATATAAATCTGGCAATAATTAAAAATAAATCCTTTAATAGATAAATATAAAATCAATGATAAATTAATAAAGGTAAAATTCAATCTTTTCGTTGAGCTTGATATCGTTAATATATAATATATATAATATATATATATATATATATATATATACTATATTATATATATATATATAATATATATTTATATATATATATATAATATATTATATATTATATATATATAATATAAAATAATCTGTGTCTACCTAACCAAACTTTATCCTAACCTAGACTTAATAGCCCACAAATTGCCCTAACCTAATGGATTTATGTAAGCCCCCAAAGTTCGCCCTAAAACCTAATGGATTAAATGGAAGCCCTCAAGATAAACGACCTAACCTAATTGACTAATGAAAAGCCCCTAAGTTACGCCCTAACCTAATAGATTATCGAAATGATCACAGTTCATTCCTAAGCCGAATGTATTATTAAATGCGAACTAGGTAGAGACACAGATTATACTATATATATATATATTAATATAATATATAAGTAATAATAATATATATATATATATATAGTATATATTATATATATATAAATATATATATATATATATAAATTCATACTCTGGTTTAATGAATTCACTTGCAATAGCTTGCAAAAAAGCTAAAAAACGTTCTTTTGGTTTCGAACTTTAGTTACTGACAAAAAGTGGCTAAAAAACCTAAAAATTGTTCTTACCTCGGCAACGCTTGTGTCTCTGATTTAAACCTAAAAATAAAATACTATTTTGCTAATATGCAACACTCCTAATTCTATTTTCTCAACGTTTCACCTCTTAAATAAATTTATAATTGTGCAAAAATGAAAGTCACTAGCTATTATCATTACAGATATCAAATAATTCATACAAATTCATCTTCAAAGTTTGCATAAAATTAAGAACTAAAAACACGTCTTTCTTCTCTGATGTCAATCTTCAAACTAACCTTTGTACTATAAAATGTAAATTAGGTATTTGGATGGGTCTTACCGGTATCTATCTGTCAATTCAGCAAAAATATTGAATTTCGATATGCTATTATCCAATTTAACCATCGATCAATTAATTGATTTAATTAATTAAAAATCCAATATGGTTAAATAAAGATCCGTTTATAGATAAATATAAATTCAACGATAATAAAATATAAATTCAGTAGTAATTAATTATAAATCCATTAATAGATAAATATAAATCCACTAATAAATAAATATAAATACAGCAATGATTAGATACAAATCGGTTAATAGATAAGTATAAATTTATAGATAAACAAATATAAATCTAGAAATAACTGAATATAAATCAGTCAATAGATAAATATAAATCCATGCAAAGATAAATAAATATAAATCCTCGAGTAGATAAGCATAAATCTAATTACATAGAAATGTAAATGAAACGTAAATAAATAGTAAACAAAAACGACTTAATGGACAAAATATTCTCATAAATACATAAATATAATAAATTAACATAAAAATTTTATTTAAATATTTTCTTGCAACATTTTGCATAATGTAGTGATTAATCCCTCAAGAAAAAAAATTAATATACAATAATAATATATTTCATAGCTTGGTATTTAATTTATTATTAATATTTTTAAAATTATAACCAATAATTTTTTCAACTTTTTGTAAAGCTTTTGATTATTAAATATATATATAAATTATATATATATATAGTATATAGTAAGAAATATCTATATTATATAATAATTATATATATATATATATATATAATATATAATATAATATATATATATAATATATATATATAATATATATATACATATAATATATATATATATATATATAATATAATTATATATAATATATATATATATTAAATATATAATATATATAATATATATATATATATATATATATTATAATATATATATATATATATATATATATATATATATATATATATATATTTTTGCAGGGTGTATCATAATATTGCCGAAAAAATTCAGTATAATATTCCTTGCATAAATATAGATAATTTGTCAATAAAAAATTCATTCGTTGAAAACGCCTCGTTTCCAAGATACAAGCTGATGAAACCTATTTAAACATTAAGTTTACAATAAACAGTAAGCTAAATTTGGAAAGAATTAACAAATTCCTTCAATTTATTTAATTAAAGGAATAACATACTTACTGCACAGAAGAAAATATAAAACAGAAATAGTACGAAGCAATGGTGCAATAAGTTATAACAAATGTGAAAATGAGACCCCCAGCGGCAATACAAGGCCTCTATTCTGCGCGCATTGATTGCGGCAAGTCAAATATGACCGTATGTGTCGAATTGTGTCACAGATGCGAATATGAGCTCTTAATTCTTCGGACTTTCAACTGTTGCTGTATAAACCAAATGTTTCAGGTGACCCCACAAGAAGAAATCCAATGCATTTAGGTCTAGAAGACCGCGGAGGCCAAGGTTCTGTACCTCCTCGACCTATCAAACAGCGTGATATTACAGTGTTCAAAATAGTTCCGAGCAAACTAAACGAAATGAGCTGGAGTGCGTCGTGCATGAAAACATTTTCGATCTTAATTGTCCCACTTGGACGTCTCCAGCTAGTGCTGGCAACACTGTTCAAGAAATTGGCTATCAAACGTCTCCCAGTAAGCCTCGCTGGTAAAAAGAAAGGACCTATCAAATGGTCGCCAATAATTCCGACCCATACATCAATGAAACTGGTATGGATAGGCTTTCAACTATTGCATGTGGTTCTCATCAGCCCATATGTGATGTTGTGGAAGTTTGATATTGCGTCTCTGGAAAAATTTGCCTAAGGTGAACAATATTTCTGCTACATGGTGAGGATTGTCTGCAATTTTCTGTGGCATCCATCGACACAAAGCTACTCTTGCAGAAAATCTGTTGGTACAAGTTGCTGCACTCGTTGTTTGATAAGGGTACAGAAGTTGATTTTCAATACCCTGAAAGAAAACTGTCTAATGACTAATGTAGGTTGCAGCAATCTTTCTGGTACTTGTTGTAGACTGTCCTCAAGTGCTCTCTGAGAACCTGTTCCTTCGACACTGGAGGATGATACGCTGCGAGGTCGCCCATTTCCATTAGTAGTTTTTTTAAAACTCAGTCTAACAAAACTTCCTGTTTCTCTAAGACCTTGATGGAGACGTGCAAACATTGTATGATGCGGGATGACACGATTAGGGTACATTCCTTCATAGAGACGCATGGCTGCTAATGAATTACCTTTCGTACGACCGTAAACAAAATGCATATCGCCCATTTCACTATTTGTGTAATCATTTTGAAAATATGAGCAAACACTTGAACACAGAACTTGACGCGACACGAACTAGTATATGTATAAATGAAGGGAGATACGGAACTAGTAAATAACAGGTAGTACTTTCCTACCGTATATTTGTGCTTATTATTAAAAAAGTTAAGATGTGGCACGGGACGGGCAATGGATTATATCAGATATGTCCACATTAAGTTTCATCCACTATATTGGAACGAGGCGGTTTTCGGTGAATGGTTTATTGACCACATATTATCTTATATTTTTGCAAGGAATATCATACTGAATTTTTCGCAATATTAACGATTACACCCCTGTATATATAATTATATATTATAATATATATATATATATATATATATATATATATATATATATATATATATATATATATATATATATATATATATATATAACATATATATATATATATATATATATATATACTGAGAGCATTCAGATTTAAAATAAATAAATCAATAAATAAGTAAATAAATAAATAAATCTAATAATAATAATTTACATCTAAGAAATCAACCCAGTTGGTCCATGTGTTATTCCAGAAAATGGGATTGGCTCTTGGGTCATCTGGTTTGTTTCCAGGAGGTATTGCTGTCGAGTTGTAAAACTGAAGTCGCTTCTGTGAATATAGATTTTAAATTATTCGTATTAATCTAAAATTAGTTTTTATTTAAATAAGAAAGTTCTGCTAGCAAACCTTACTCTAGTTTCTCTTACACTCTCAGTTAAAGATTGTCGTTTTGAATCAATTAGCTTATCCCGAGAATTCGGGATAAAATATGTCTTTATTCCGTGATTCCGGGATAGTATTGAATAGCTTATTTGTATTAATTTTTTTCATATTTTAATATAAAGGATTTAATACCAAGTTTTATATAGATTTTTCATGAATTTTTTTCCAAGACATTTCCATAAACTGTAATTGAGTGAGGCATGAGTTATTGCCTCCCTACAAATAATAATAATAATTTTCGTTTAGAAAATAATGTTGTCCGTATAAATTCAAAAACTAGGCATATGAAAATTTAAGTTTCTAAAACTTTCTGTATTTGAAAACCTAATTTGATTTATAACATGAATGTAAGAAACAAATAGTTTATAATCTTATCACTTAAGTGAGAATACACTTTCTGCTTCAACGCTAATATTATATATTATATATATATATATTTTATTGGATTGTCCATTATTATTAATTAGCTATTTACTGAACTATAAAACCAATAATTTTATATGTTCTCACTCTTATATAGATTACTGTTGAGTTGATTAATATGGTGTCTTATATAACTTATCATTTGGTTGATTTTATTTTGTCTTTTAAATATATAAGTGTTGCACGAGCAATTGCTCATGGACTATATTTTGCAAGGATAATATGTAGACATTTAATAGAATTATTTTATTTATCATATTGAAACATTTGTATTCTTATTAAATATATGAGATGGATGTTTTTTTTTTATTTATTTTTTTTTATTTTTTTTATTTATTTATTTTATTTTTTTTTATATTTTATATTTGTAATATATAGCTTTAATGTATTGTTAGGGTTTGAAATTAAAGTAAGAATTTATAATAAAGTAATATAGGGTTTTAATGTGAATATATAGATTATTTATAACTGTAGTAGTAAATTTTAATAGAAAAAAAAAATAATTATTAAATATTATATGTAGATTGATCATATTTTTTGTGTGGGTTTAACTTTGATCCCCTATTCAGTATATTTATTATTTTTCACATTCTGGTATTATTCGTGTGTTGGATATTTTAGTGGGTATAATTTTAGCCATTTCTTTTGTTATATATTTTGTATATATATAGAGTTAATATAACTTTTATATAATTTTTTATATAATAATTATAATTTTTGCAAGATTTTAATTTATTAGTATATTTAAAATATTAATTTAAATACGGTCTTTTATTTAGTTAAGTATTATATATTAAGTAAAAATATATATAATAATATATGGTACCTATGAGTATGAACCGGTATAATAATATATATTAGGTGGTTGCTACCATAGGTAGTTGTAGGAAAGCAATTACCTATAGAGTATGGGATTGTAATGGTCATCACGTAATAGCGTACAGTCATACTTGAGTTAGTAATATTATTATATTAGATGATAGGGTAATTAAGTGGGGAAGGAAGTATAAGTAGGTAATATAGTATATATATAAATGGATTATAGGTGTTATATAATGAATGTGGAAGGAGTATTAGTATAGTAAACGTAAAAGAGATTTGAAATAGAATGGAGGGATAAGTGTATTGTTATATATATATATGTTTTGAGATAAGGATAAAAAAGGTTACTTTAGTGAATTATGTATAGAATATAAAATATAGATATAGTTAGGGGTATTAATACATAGAAAACTAAGTATTGGTAATATGAGAAATAGAGGAGTGAGAGGTAAATTTTCACCGTGATAGTATAAAATACCAGGGTATATTGAGTTAATCCTAGTGAGGGTATAGTTGTGTGAGCCGATATATGAGTGATGATATATAATATATTATATATAAATGTATTAGTGTGGGAAAGGAAGACAGTGGAACGTGGTTAGGAGAGGAAGCTATATGTTGGTGTATAAAAAACCTATAAAAATAATGCATGTTGTTATATTTGTATTTTGTGGGTAAATATGGTTGAATTGCTCATTTGATAAATTCGAATATTTAAAAACTAAGTTTGTTATTGAGTATTAATGTATGTACATCACTATAAATGTGGGTTAAAAAGTGAATATATCCAGAGTGGATGTTAGAGAGTGTAATTGAGCCATAGAATTATTATATTAATATACTTCTGATAGAAAATCAATTTAATTAATGTTACAACAATGTGGTAACTACGTCGCTGCCCGAAAAGAAATAGGGAGGAGATGAATAGCTATTGCGCCAATTTATTATAGATTTTGTTAGGTCATTTGGAACAAAATCACTGAGCATTTCCCTGTGTGTCTAATATAGCACATATAGATTTATGGAAAAATGGTCAACAATATTGCCTACACAAACTTTGTTTATTTTTTTGATCCTCAGATTATTGTTTATTTGCACAAAGTTAAATTATCAATGCTGATACAAAAATGAGTCCCTTGGTGAAACGGTAATAGAGTTCGTGGAAAGTGCGACAAAGTAGAAGAAAAAACGACATAGGTAGAGCTCAAAAGTAATAAGATTTATAAATTAATTTGTGTTCCTATTTTTGTAGAACAATCAGAGAGATCCTCGGAAGAGATGAATTGTAGCAAATGGAAGGAAGTATTGATTTCTATAAGGAATGTGTGACGCTTAAGTATCGGATGAGTATAAAATGTGTCCGAAGGAGCTTCCATGAGAGTCACCCGCTAAAATGTTAGTAGTCTCGCGAATCAGAAGATTTAGTTTTATTGTTCTTGAGTGATCAGACGTTACAAAAAGTACATCAGGATAAATCCTTCGTGTAAAGTGAAATCATATCCATCGCCTAGGTTATATGCCTAAAATTTAGCAAATAGAGGAGAGTTAAGAAAAGAATAGAAATGGGACAATGAGGGACATCCTGCATCCCATTTTTCCGTAGTTCCTGACCAAGGTCCACAGCTCCTCATAGGTTTGGCCCTTGTGATTCCAAAGAAAGCCTATGGAACCACACATCAAAAGCTGTTCCAGAGTATTTTTCCTGTCTAGGCAGCTGACTTTCAGTGAAGTTTTCGTTGGCGGTGAAGAGCTCCATGTGACTACAATGATAGAGAAATAGAATCAATGTAGAATCAAGACTTTATAATTGAATTTGGATTAATGATAGGACTCAAAAATCGTGTTAAGAAGGGTTGACACTTTGACGCAGCACAGGGTTCGTGTAGGGAGGAAATACAGAGATACTTCCATTGCCAGATTAATTGGAAGTAGCGTACGCAATGGCCTAGTGATAAAAGAGTGCGGAGGAGAAGCTGGGGGACAACAACACCTGGGGGTTAGCAGTAAAGGGGGGAGACCTAAAAATATATTATGTTTAGGCAGGGAGTGTAGAGGTGTAAAAGCAGGTAATAATTATGTTACTGAAATTGGGAAGGAGGATAGTGGAGTGCCAGAGGAGGTTTAGAGAGGAGGTATGGAGGACAGGTGGAGAGAAACGTC
Organism: Trachelipus rathkii; assembly: GCA_015478945.1. Classification (NCBI taxonomy): domain Eukaryota; kingdom Metazoa; phylum Arthropoda; class Malacostraca; order Isopoda; family Trachelipodidae; genus Trachelipus; species Trachelipus rathkii. Next base: position 10,912 of record JABUQX010070285.1, on the reverse strand, counting down.
GAGAAGGGACGGAGATTGGGGGGGCTAAGCCAGGTTCCACATTTGACATGTTGTGTCGCCACATTTATGTTTTAAGAGTACTTCGAAAGTTGACAACTGGTAGAGAACCAATCTCGCCTTGCCAGAGATATTCTGCTGTGGCGGGAGGCTAGAAAGGGCAGTGGTTATGGTGATTGTTAAATAATCACAGGAGTGGATGACACAGCAAGAAGGAAGAGAGGGATTTAAACATGGAGGAAACAGGGTGAATGGTGGAGTTGAGGAGGTGAAGGAGGTGGTGAAAAAGGAAAAAAAGGAGGTTATGTAAATGGGTTGGGAAAATAGGAGAGCGTAAACCTGATGGAAGTGGGAGCACAAGAGTACAAGAAGGAAGGTATAATAGAATAGTGTGAATTAAGCTCCGATAACTTCCAATAGTGTGATATACAATTAGCATTATTTGAAGGGGGTGTGGCAAACCCCTGGGTATATATAGACGTTAGAGTACAAGAGGAGCTTAGAAGATGCGTTGATATGAAAGTGTCCTCTGTTAAATAATTTGCTGGCAAATCCGCGGAGATAGTGCAAGCCCAAGTTATGAAACGGAGTAAGTAAAAGGGGGAAGCGAGGTAGGATTGTGGCCCGAAGTGATATTAAAATGGAGTAAGAGAGAGCGAATGACTTTGAGACTTTTGTCTAATCTCGAGTATATGAAAATATCGAGAGTGGAATGAAGGGCCGGATCGTCGAAGGCAGAGAGGTTAAGGCAATTTCAAGTGTCATCTGAAAACAAATCTGGCAATGTACAAAAGAAAATCCATCTCGACGGGGTTTTGAAGAATAAGGTGGGAGAAAGATATATGTTAAGGTTGGAGTGACTACGTTGTTACTATGAAGCGTGACTTGGCTATGCTTTCGGGTAATAGCTTTCATGGATATAATAGACAAAATAAGGTGCCGAGATGGGAATGCTGATAGTGGAGTGGCTGAGCGCTGTAGAGAAGTACGCCATTTGAAGACTTATTCGAAAGTACATAATGCGAGAGTATAAATTATCTAAGCGACCGGCGTTTGATAAAAAGTGAAATTACTTGATGGGGAGAAGAAGTACAGCAAAAGGTATCTGGATATGTGGGCACTTCTTAGCTACATTATATTTAGCATCCAACGACTTAAATCGTTTCTTGAGCTTTGAAAAATTTGGAGACATGTTTGCCGCTTGTGCTTCTGTGGATAGAATGGCGGCTTGTCTTCCATTTTAGAGAAAGATGGATGGTGCAATAGGTTCTATATCAAGTGAACATATTGTAAGTCTGCCAGGAAGAAGTGTGTGGCATGACAAGCGATGAATCTAAGCTTCGATATATTATAGCAGGCGCATTTTCGAGCCCAGAAAACGAACGGCGTAGACGGAGTCCATGAGCGAAATAGTATGGAGAAGCAATGATATGCACCGCGAGTATAGGCTGCTCGTAAAAATTGAAAGTAAGGGAGTGATGTAATGCAATAGGTATATATTAGCAGACGATATTATTTGCTCCTTTTTAGATATCTTACCTGAGTAGGAGAAAGGATGGCTCACAGAAAAAAAAATATAAACTGAAAATCAAAATTAAGCACAAAGAATTTTTTTTTAACGCAATTCGAATTTGATTAAAGAGAAAATGGGGAGAATATATATAGCACACATTCGAAGACTATATTCTCTAGGAGACGCGACAGGGTAGGAACATAGTGCAAAGGCATGAACAAAGCAAAGACTATATAATATATATATATATATATATATATATATATATAATATTATATATATACTAATATATACTAATATATATAATATATAATAATATAATATAAATATACATAATATAATATATATATATTATATATATATATATATAAATTATAATGATAATATATAATAATATATTAATATATATATATAAAATAATTATATATAATATTATAATTATATGTTGATGGAACCAAATAGTTTCACACTAAAGTAATGCTGTAGGATGAAATAATAAGTATTGTTAAGAGGTAAATAAAGTAAAAGTGTGATAAATGGATGTTTTTTTAAGATTAATAAATACATAAGATATAGATTATATGAGTGAATAGCGGGTGAATAAACTGTGGAGGTTTTGGTAAGGAAATAATGTAGTAATAAATAGATATATATATATATATATATATATATTTATACTATATATATATATATATAAATATAATAATAAAATATAATAATATATAGGATATTATATAATATAATATATTAAAATATATAATAATATATATATTATATATATAATATATAATATATATATATATAATAGATATAAATATATATATTATATATATAATATATATAAGTGGGGATACTGAGTAATTTTAGGATAAAAATATAGTTATATATTTAAGGGCTTTATTAATTAAGGATAGTATATTATTTATAGTGTTATTATATATATATAATTATAATGTGAGAGTGTTTAGGAGGGGAGAGGAATGTTGGGACGGTGTGTGATTGAGCAGGGGTGTGTGTAAAGTCGCCGTGGCAGTTCAATTTGTTTAGGAGAGTTGTTTGCACAGGAATGGTGAGGAGGGGAGGGGGGTGGAATAGATGAATGGAATGATAGAAGGGAAGTGACCATGATACTGTTTCGGATGTTACTGCCCTAGTGGCGAAGAAGCGGAAGGGCTGAGGTACTTGGTGAGGGAGTTTGAGAGAGTGTGTGGACGAAAAGGGCTTAAATAAATCCAGGTAAGAGTAAAGTGTTTGTGTTTGAGGAAAGAGAGGAGGGGAAGGGGGTAGAGGTTAGAGTAGGGGGGTAGTATTGGAAGAAGTAAAGATTTTTATTTAGGGATGGAGTTGGGTAAAAGGGGAGGGATGAAGGAGGAGACAGAATAGGTGAAGGAATGAGGGGTTTGAGTGGTCTGAGAGAAATATGGAGGGGATTTATCACAGAAAGTTTAGATAAGTATGTTTGAAAAAAAATCTGTGTTGTGACAAGAAAATCTTAGTGTGAATAAACAAATTGTGATTTTAACCATAAATAAACTGTGTAAATCAAATAGTTAGCAACTTGAAGAATTAAACAATCTATAATCTCTAAAATAAGAAATAAGTCGTTGCTAAATTTAAATTTGAAAAAAAAACGCGGGTAGTAACAGAAGAACGAATGTTTAAGATGGTATGAGATTTAGTGAGAATGGAGGAGCAGAGAGTGGTTAGAAGAGTTTGGGGGCGGAGGGGGTAGGAAGGAGAGGAAGGGGGAGACCAAGAGGAGGTGGATGGATGAAATAAAGGAGATGATGGATGGAGGGAGGGATGGGGGAGGAAGAGGGTAGGGTGTTGGGGAGGGATAGAGTGGGGTGGAGGAGGTGGGTGAGGGAGTGAGGATGAGGTGTTGAATGAGGAGCTGTAGCACCACTACCCCGCTCAAGCGGAAAAAAAGTGTTTGTACAATAATAATATATAATTAATTATATTATATATATATTATATATATATATATTATATATATATATTATATATATTATATATATAAATATATATATTATATAATTATTATTATATTATATATTAGCATATTAAACCAGAATTTTTTGTTCCGGCCGGAACCGGAACCTTTCGACTTCCTCTACACCTAATCGGCCGGAAGCGGACTTTTCGACTTCAGCCACACCTCACATATTCTACTTAAAACTTGTCTGATAACAAGTGGAGTTCTTAGAAGTAGTCTGGCATCTTGTCATCCATACTAGTGATGCAGGTTCTGCAAGCCAAATTTGGATAAGCGGATCAATAAATTTAATAAGTAAAAAAGGAATAGTATTTTACGAAGCAATCAGTCTTAAATTTTAAAAGCATTTTTCAGTAGACGGTACGTTTTTGAGGATAAGAGATGAGTTTTAACTCACAACATGGAGAAAGCAACTTATTTTCCTCACCACAAACATTTCAAAATTCAATAAGTCAATTTTGAGTAAGAAAATTATAAAATCTTGTCATTTTTATAAGATTTTTAGATTTTAGATTTAGATTGGCAAGTGTTTTCTTCCAAATGAAGGCTATCTTGAAGTCATTTTCGATGAAAATCAATGACAATTCTCTTCATTATGAGGTTATTATTTATCATTTTACAGCAACAGAATCTTAAGCCTATTAATAAAAATAGCCTATTAATTCCGGTAATTTTTTTAGTTATATATGTTTATATATAGTATATATTTATAATTATTTAATTTCATAATTATAATATATAATTAATATATACATCTATACATCCTACCTCCCAGGTATAGGTAACTCTAATTTATGAGTCATTATATATAAATATTTACAGCACGAGCCAACCTTGTTCTTATCCACTCTCCTATCTATCTCCATAGACTCACGTTTCTTTCGATCGTCTTGGATTCAAGATAAGGTCATTATTTTTATCTCTTCTCATGAATCTTCTACGGAGTCCTCTATTTCTTCTGTGCTTTCCCTTGGTCTGCCTCCTTCCGGTTTCCAGTCCCACCTCTCCTAGTCCAAACCCTTCACTGCAACCATCCTTTCATCAAATGTCCCTAATACCACCTTAGTCTGCTACAATCTACTTTTGTAATTAATAGGATATACTCTCTAATATACCTTACTCTAAATTTACTTCTTATCTCACTCTATCCTCCTGGTCTTTCCGCCATCGCTTTCAAATATATTCTAATTTCAGCAGTCTTACTACTCTGCTCTCCTCTCTATGTTTTCAATCATCCAATATTTCTACGCCCTCAATACAAGTAAAGTAAATACCATATAGGTGTTAAAATTGACAAAGCCAATTTTATACAATACCTAAGTATCACCTCCCCTTAAAATACCGAGTATCCTGTAATGATAGGATACAAAGCTCTAACTGTTTACTTTCACGAATTCTTTAATTCACATTCTGCTTCTCGCTAATATCTTCTCACAGTAGACATGCGACACCAATCCCTTCACGCCTCATACTTTACACAATAGCGAATTGAAACTCCACCCAAATGTTATCGGACTAATTATGCGTTTAATCTTATTCGTATTAATTATTATTTCATCAGTTTTTTTAGGGGGAAATTAAATAGTGAATGATATACATTAATTAATAACTTAAGTGGTTCTGAAATAATTAAAAAAATTTTAAAAAAAAACTTTTTACGATTTTTGTGACCGATCAAACAGAAATGAAGAATATTTAATTCTAAGACATTAAGAACTCAGAAAAATAGCAACCTTGCAGATGAAAGAAAAATTCCCGATTTCGATTTTTGCTTAAGGGAATTTATTTCTTCTAGTTTTGAAAGAATATTGACAAATACAAATTTGATAGTGAAGATAACTTCTTCCGTATTTAGAAAGAATTATATTGTACCAAATCAAAACGACTTTATATATTTAATTAAAAAATTTTAATTTTTTTTCCTTTAAACACGTATATATAGTTAATATATATTCTTTTGAAGTATTATCTCTTCTAAGTGAATTATTTTCGTATTCTTTCAAATCCAAACCATCTAAAATAATGTTACCGCTAATAATACCGGGTTCGAAAATTTATTTCCAGGTCTACATTCTATAGCATGATTGCAACATAAGCTCCAATGCTTAAACCAACTGATTTTTTACGTATTTTTTTTTTATTAAAAATATGATTTTTTTTTTTTTTTGTTTTTTTTTTTATTTTTTAGGCCACTTTTTCTACATTAATAATAATTATCCTAGCTACTTACCTAATTATATAGATTAAGCTTATTTCTCTACTATAATAATAGTTCATTCAATGTTGTTCAAGTCATTTAAATAATTAATAATAAATTTATAAAATTAATAGTAGTATTCGGTATAGATATTATACAGTATATAAAAACTATATATATTAATATATATTATTTATATATATATATATTATATATAATATATATTTATATTATAATATTAAATTATATATAAATATATTTAATATATATTAAATTATATATTTAATATAAATTAATAATATTATATATATATTAAATAATAATATTAGTTATTACATAGGTATATTATTATATATAATATATATATAATATATATTATATATATGTATATATTATATATATATATTTTATATATATATATTATTATATATAATTATATAATAATATATTATATATTTATTTATTTATTACAGATAAACACCACCACTCATCGGCCCATCTACGAAAAAATATATATATAATGTATCATAAATTATTTACCTATAATACTCATTAACGCCGTATTACACGACAGTTATTATATACTAAACAATGTAGGTAGAGATAAGTATCATGATAAGATATATGTAACGCATCCTTACGCTTAAAAATGAAACCCTACCGTTGAGAGTGTTGTTTATGAATAAAAGAAGCGGATAGTAAGCGTAAATATCTGTAATTGGTTTGCATATAGAGAGAATGTTGCTTGGGAATGTTATCCGTTTCTTTCTTACTTTTTACAACGGATGAAGCTTGGTTTCGTCTTGATCTGGGTTGGTTAATTCCCAAAATATCGACACTGGGCTCAGAAACCCACAGGAGTCCCTGCTAAATGCCTTAATTAGATTTAAAAATAGGTGTTTTGGTGTGCATTTCTGTAATGAATAAACGGATAATCCATATTCTTCAAAGGAAATGTTTAGATCCATGTTTACCTATAGGTCTAGTTATAAATGTTAATTTTACTCTGCTCAGGTTAACTCCAAACGAAAGCGTTAATGTAGCATATTTCCAGCAATATTAGTATGGGGACACCTGCATACTGATTTACCCGGATGATCGATTGATACTACATAACTAACCGATTTATTTTATCATAGGGAAGGTACCTTATATCGCAAGGGTTTGTGGCGCTCCCCTACGGTCTCACCGATAACTCTCACCTATGCGACTTTTTACCGTGGGTAGATTTCTAAATCAGAGTTACTACTACTAACTTAAAACAATCTCAGAACAATTGATCACATGAAAAATTACAACAAACGTACAAGAGATTTCCAAAATATTATCCACTATAATAGTGTTATTGTAGAAATGTTTTCAATATTAATAAACTATGCTATTTAACGTGCAGATTACTTTGCTTTGTTCTTGACGGAGAGCATTTCGAACATAGACTTTAAATTCTCCTGCTCTTGTTAATTAACCGTAAGGTAAAGTGTCCCTATTATTGTCTTTAACATACTACTATTTATGGATTAGACCTAGAAACGTAAAGTAGGTCCCGAGGTATCTCGATGTTTTTTAACGAGATCCTTAATATGAATTGTAATGGGGCTCAGATTTTATATGTGCACCAATTTCGTATGTATATGATTATTAATATATATATATTATATTTAATATATTATTAATATTAATATATATAATATAATATTAATATAATATAAATATATAATATATATAAATATAATATAATAAATATTAATTAATTATATAATATTATATATTATATATTATACCGGTATATAGATAATATATATAGAAAGGGTACGAAATATTTGTAGATAAAGATATAAGAAGATAATAACAAAGTATCTATAGATTTTAATTAATATAAAAATCTTAGAGTTTCTTTATTAAAGTTTCTATCAGTATGATAATGAGTGAAGAGCCCAAATTGTATAAGTTGGTACTTTTGGTATTCTACCCAACAAGCTATGCCAAAAAGATCAATAGGCTGAGCACATTTATTAGCAGATAGGTTCTATACATATAGGTCTTCTTTTTGCTCGTTTCCTTTACAATTAAAATATGCAGCGTAGTACATAAACATAAATGTGCATCGCCTTAATATTATCTACATACCGTATATTATATATATATCCATCTCACCTATCTAATAGTATGTTTGACCAACATCTATTTTTGTGCTCATTACTTGGTATAACTGATTTTGCCAATTCGGAAAAATTTTTAAACTTAGCTAAATAGCATTATATTATACTAAAAACATCCGTCGATATGGCAAGATCTTCAAAATTAAGGATTATTTAAACTTGATTTTGTTTTACTGACAATATGATCAAAAAAATTAAAATTCACAACATACCATAACGAATATAAATAGATTTACAAATTCTAAGCAAATATATTAACTCCTACATATAATAAAAGCAGCTCACACCACGCTTCACTTCATAGAAGTGATATATAAATATACCGGTCTATTAATAGAACATGGTTATTGTATGTAATATGTCTGGAAGATCATATTGATGTATTCAGGATTTATTTAAAAAAAAGGAGAGCCTACAAGAGGTAATCGAAAAAGCAAGAGGTCTATTGAAGAAAATTTAATATATATATGTATTTTTACTTCATATCTTATATTTTCCACATCTTCGCAAACAACTATGTGAGTTATAATTTACTTACCATATCAATAAGCAATGACAATAAGATAAATAACATAATTTATCTACTGTCCTGATTTTAATAAGGCAAGGGCTGTTGGTTAATGAATTATTTGATTTGCCAGGTTAGTTAAGAGAACCACAGATAACAAAATATTTTCATTGTGAGATATTTGGATTCATTATGAGATATTAGTCCGTTCCGGTAATATAGAACCCTTAGTCTTGGTTCAAAAAATCTCAATAAATGAAGTACTATAAGGTCTATTTTAGTCTATGACATCATATGACACTATAAATTAGCTAAACAACTAAAAAGTGTTTACTAGATATAAAACACCTGAATATTATTTATAAGTAAATATGATATAATGTTAATAAACTATATCAGTTCAATAAAATGATAAATCTATAGATAAATTATGATCTTTTGTTGACCAATAGTTGTATTAAAATAAAATATTTTGGAATATACTAGCCTTGCTATTATGATGTATAAAATATCGCTGTTTTATTTATTGTAAAGTTTAAGCTACTTATATAAATATATATATAATTATAATAGATTTATATATTATATATATTATATAATTTAATTATATATATATATACGTATATAAATTTAATTATAATATATATTATTATATATATATATATATTACCAGTTATATATATAATATATAATATTAATATAAATATAATTTATTAATTTAATATTATATTATTATATATATATATTATATATATATTATATAATATATATATTAAATATATATATATATATATTATATATAATTATATAATATAATAATAATAAATTTATATATATATAGATATATTAATATATATTAAATTAGGCCAAGCCTCTACAGTAAAAATGCATTAATCAGCAAATGTAACGGTATAATATGAATAAATTATAACAGCCTATACAGGAAAAAAATAAAATTTTTATTTTCAGCAAGCAATTACATCGATGAACTTAAAAAAAAAAAATTTATTTAATATTCTATAGTTATTATGTATAATAACTATTTATACTTAATTATAATTATATAATGATAGGAAGCTTCTCGTGTATATATATATATATATATTATATTATTATATATATTATGTGAATGACCTTTGAATCCGTACATTTATACTACCCGAGTACAAAAGTGCCATAATATATAATAATTAACTTCCTTAGAGTTTACGCTTTGAGAAAATATTATTAATTTCTATATTATATTCACTTAATTATTATGGGTTAACCGAGCCGATACTGAAGGGTAACAGAGGGATAGAATATAGTCCCCTACCTCATGATCTGTCCCACTGGAATAGGTCGAGAAACCTCTCGACTCTATTTGCTAATATCTCATTGTTTAAACCAAGTTGAGGATTAATTGCTTTAGTTAAAAGATAGATAAAAAAATTCAACATTTTGGCAATCCTTCTGCTCTGCTCACTTGCTGTACCGATCTCTTACAAATTCTCAAAAACGGTAATTATCATCATACAAGATTTCCAATATTTTTAACTATTTTAAATTTGTCAAAAATAGTCAGTTAATATAATTTATATTTTTTAAATTTTTATTAATTTCTAGTAATGGAAACCATAATCAGTCCTTTCTACATTAATATAATATTTAATTTATTAATCCTTTTTATTATATACGGTTTATAATTATGTTATTTGTATATTACGCGCATTGTGCTTTCGTAGGTAATAGGATTCTGACTACTATATATATAATATATTAATATATATATTAAATATAATATATATATTAATTAAATTTATTATAATATTAATATTTTTAATATATATATATATATATAATAATAATATATATATTATAATATATTATATCATAATAATATTTTAATTAAATTATAATTATATATATATATTAAATTATATATAATATATATATATTATATTTAGGGATAATGGCCGGTATTTGGGTCTAAAGGATAATAAAACACACCGTTCTAAACAGGACACAGAAATCAAGGACCAAGTGCGATTATTTTTAGTCTAATAACACATCAAGTAAAAAGACGCACATATTAAAATTGTATATATTACACCAGTTTATCTGTTTTCCGTGTCATTACTAGCCTACATGAGATGAATTATGGCTTCCCACGTTAACTTATCTCTACACATGAAAATTAGAGAGAATATCCTTCCAGCAAACTCTAAATTATAGAGAAAGAGCTCAAGTTCTTAAGTACATACATCTATTTAGCAACCGTTTTATATTATATAATAATATATATATATATATATTATATATATATTATAATAATTATATAATATTTATATGTGTATGTTACTATCCAAAGATAGTTAATATCTGTTTAATATATATTCATATACCAAGCATGTTTAATGTTATTCCACAAAGATGACGTGAAAGAACCTAATTTATTTATATTAGAATCTGTAAGTAATATGAAAAATGGGTGGAGGAAAGTTATACTTGTGTTTGAAATTTCCGTGTTGGTGTTTTTTGAAAAATGTGAAGAAGTTTG
>JABUQX010070283.1:22500-30490 GCA_015478945.1 Trachelipus rathkii | reverse complement strand
CAGTGCTGTTCGTTGGTGTTTAGCCGTTTTCGCATTTATCGTGAAACGCTCGCGTTTTCGTGCGCAGCTTCATCACGGATGCAAAAAAAAATGGTGTCTACATATTGGCCGATGAAACTGTGTATTTGTATCTATACTCTATAGGATTAAGGTTTTTCGATCTTGAGAAAATGACTGGAGAAGATTTTCTGGGGTTTGAAGTTCTTGACGGGATTGAATGGTAAAACCATGCCAAAACGATTGATTTGTTTTAGAAAAGGTTTGAACCGAGTTTATGCGTTGGTCAGGAGTAAGATGGCTGCGCAGCCAGGGAAAGAACATGAAGTTCAAAAGAAACTGCGGGGAAATTATGAAAAAGATTATATTTTCACTGTGTAAGTCATCGACCTAATTTGGTCATTAATGACCGAAACATTCTTCCGGAAATTTGAAATACACAATAAAGGACAAAGTTTTTTTCAGAGACTCCACCCGAAGAAGAAAATACATTCCCAACTTACCTAAAGCTTTGTTCAGCTAGACTCAAAAGTATCATAGCATTGCTATTTTCCATACAAATATGATAAAAATCATTGAAGGATTAGAAAAATTGTCAAAAGAATGGCATCAATCAAACAAGAAAAACCTTTTCTACATTACTTTGTTCGGCAACAAGACAATTTCAATATTACCTCTTCCGTAATATTTTGCTTTAGCTGAACCAGTGGCTAGCATTATTCAAACAAAAAATCATGTCCAAAGAATTTTAATAGTTGTCAAAACCGCTACAAAATTGCTGATCTGTATCACCAATTACTGCTGAGTTCTTAATAGAACTTGCACTACCTAGAAATGTACAACAAAGCATAGAGCTGAAACTTCTGCTGAATATTAGAAGCGTTCTGTATGGCTCATATGTGCTCTCATCTATTTTGAAACTAGATTTTCAGAAAACAACGCAGCATTTCATCTTTTCATTTTCATCCGTTTCTTATGTTAGGTGCTCCGTAGGCAGTTTGAGTGAGAAAGTAAAATGTTTTTCAGAGTGTTATGATCTTGATATCTAACAAAATTCGAAACTGACTTATGGTATACCTTGTGGCTGGATAAAAAAATGGATAAAGAAAAGTTGAAAGACTTGGAACTTACTGGATTCATTAAAGAAGCCGACCCTTTTTCCTCAAATCAAAAACCTGTCTATTAATTACTTGTGCTACCACGTGCTCAATAAGTACCATTGAAGGTCTTTCAGCACTCTGCGAAGAGTAAAATCTTGGCTGAGAAACACAATGAACGAAGACAGGCTTAAAGTTAATGGAATAGAGTATTAGTAAGTGAGAAAATGAACGAATTGGAAACAAATGCAATTGCAAATTCGCAGAAAATCCAAGGCGTCTAATGCTGGTTTGATTCAATATTAGTTACCACTCAGGACTCAGTACTCGCCAACTCCCATAAATAATTTACGTTTCTCAAATAGGTTTTTTTCTCACCTCAGTGACATAAAAATTAATTACAGTTGTTGTAGACTTGTATTTTATTTATTTTATAACCAAAATAACTTTTTACTCTATGATATTTTTTATTCATATTTGAAAAAAAAAATCTGGAATTGCTCTCCAACCCACATAGTCTACTGATCCTCAGCGTGAGGCAAGGCCCATAAAAACTTATCATCTGCAGCTCCCAGAATATAAATCATCGTACACACACAAACACACACACACACCTATATATATATATATATATATATATATATATATATATATATATATATATTTTTGTGTTTCTATATATATATATATATGCTATATACTCTCCCAATATATCCAGCTTTTACTCTTGGAAGACGCTTCGCTCCCCGTTTTATATACTACTTATATATATATATATATATATATATATATATATATATATATGTAACATATATATATATCTTATATATATATATGCTATATATATATATATATATATATATATATATATATATATATATATATATATATATACATATATATATATATATATATATATATATATATATATATATATATATATATATATATAACATATATATATATATATATATATATATATATATATATATATATATATATATATATATATATATATACAGGAGATGAGCACGATCCGTTACTCCGTTACTAACGGAACTAGTTTTTTCAGTAACGGACTCGTTACTTTTTCTTTCATGTAACGCTCCGAATAAGTTTCGTTATTTTTTCCTCCGTTACTTCTTAGTCCGTTACAATTTGTTCGACTTTCTTTGAATATTGATATAGCCAATTGACCACCCCGATGAATAAAAAATCATTTTTATATTATATATATATATATATATATATTATATATAACAATATATATATATATATATATACTTCTCTCTATATCTCTATATATACATATATATATATATATATATATATATATATATATATATATATATATATATATATATATATATATATATATATATATTCTATATATATATATATATAAGGAATAAGGGGAATTTATGAAATAATGAATAGGGATGGTGCCGTAACTGATGAGATAAAATGTGACTAGAGTGTGGTGGAACACTTCGAAAATCTGCATGGCATTGATCAGCAGTAATGAAGAGGTGATGTGAGAGTAGAATATTGTGTGGGTTTGATATTAGAGTATGTATTTTGGGCAGCATGGGTCGTAGTAAGGAGAAGATGTGTAGAGCAGAAAGTTGAAGAATAGATAAATCTGGAGTATAGATGAAATCACCGGTGAAATGATCAGAGCGGAGGCGGATGGTGATTGATGGATTTGGAAGTTGTAGCAAAATGTTTATGGAGAGCACAGGCATAGTTCCGAGGATTGGAGGAAGTAGTAATAGTACCCTTATATAAAAATAAGGGAGATGGGATAGGAGTAACTGTAGGAATTATATCGAAAATTAGTTTATTAAGTGTTCAGTGTTGTGGTATTTTAGTGACTGAAGGACTGATTGTGAAGAACAAAATGGCTTTAGAAGTGTGGTAGGAGATGTGTGGATAAATCTTTACATTAGAAAAAAAAATAGTGAACAGAAATGAAGGAAGGAGAAAATAGGATTGTATTTAGGTTTTTGTATTTGCAAACGACGCAAAACAGCAAGAAGGCTCTATGGCAGGTGTTATTGTTATAATGGTGTTGGTGGTAAGCTTTGAATGGAATCAAAAAGAAGTATATATGACGATAGAAAATCGTGTGTAAGAATATGGAGTTGAAAATTGTTTTAATATTAATAGCGGAGGAGGCAGGGGATGTGTGCTATGTCTTCTTGGTTATTGAGTAATTTGTATGGATGGGGTTATGAAAGAATTAGAGGTGAGATGGCAGGGGATGAGTGTTAGAATCAGGGTTGTGAAGTCGTTTCAAAAATTTTCCAACTCCGACTCCGATTCCGACTCTACACCGACTCCGACTCCACTCTCTTCAAAATTACCGACTCCCCCGACTCCGACTCCACAATCTCAGTTAGAATGATGGGAAGAATGAAAGAGAATGGAGGATGCCCTACCTATTATGTGCGGATGATTTGGTTTTATGTGGCGAATCTGAGAGAGTTTGAGGAGGATTGGTAGAGAGATTTGGTGGGGTGTGTAAAAGGAGACGTTTGAGGGGGCAAAACGTAGATAAGATTGAGGTTATGGTTGGCTTGGGGGTGGGGACTTGGACAGTCCTCGGTGTGAAGGTATGCTAGATGGTGAGCAGCTGGAGTAGTGTCCTCAATTTCATCTTATCAAATATACCATATTAGATGAAAGAATGGATGTCTTTGGAGATTGTAGTAAGCAGTCATATCTGAAGACTCTTTCCTAATCATCTAACCTAATCTCTCAAATATCATCGTGTTTCAAATCTAAGTGCCTCAGTCTCTATGTATGTTGCCTAACATATGTATCTGCCTTCACTCCATCAAATCAAATCACCATGAATAATAATCATGTCATTTACTCATATACAAAGTCTAATATGCAAATACTGTATATGGATCACTCTTAAACTAGATCTTTGATATTTATAACCTTTAAGTTAAATGCAATGCATAAAACTGCAGGCCTTTGACAGTCTCCACATACCACAACAACATATATATGTCTGCTATACTTATATATATACCTATATATATATATACTATATATGCTGTCCTACTCTATACCTATCTCTACTATATCTATATATTCATAAATCTCTATATATTATATATATATATATAATATATATATAATATATATATATATATATATATATATATATGCTATAATATATATATATATATATATATATATATATATATATATATATATATATATATATATATATATATAATATACGAAGTAGGAGTCGAGGAATACCGGAATATTCCGACGTTAGAATTCCTATCCTTACAATGTAATAAGCAAGTGCTGTGAGGGATATGTGTGCAGACATGCAAGAATGGTATCAGTAGCGTATGACAATGCTGACGTATCCGTGTTTTATAATTCAGTTTGCTTTGAATTGTATCGTTGTGTGTTGGCCAGGAAAGGTGTTAATCAGAGTGGCCCACTTTGAGCAGTATTGAGCAGACATTAAATTTTGTGTCAAATTACATAAAAACATTTTAGAAAATGTTCTTAGATAAGGGGTGTATGGTGATGAAACATTTTTGCGAACCCGAGTTACTAGTGATATACGACTGCTTTAAAGAAGGGCTAGAGTCGATAGAAAATGATGAGCTTCTCGACAGACATAAAGCCAGCAAGAGCACTATTGCTAGAGTACGGAAGATAATCCGAACTGCCAGGGCAAACCATCGATGGTGTTGCCAATATTTTCGGGATTTCTCATGGCAGTTGTTACAGATATCTTTGTCTCCAGGAATTCCTCACCAGGAGCAGTGTGAAGAGCAGGCCTACATAAGCGGGCTCATTGCTATGGAGGATGCGGATCGAGGATTGTTGAATAGGGTAATAACTGGAGATGAGAAGTGGTATTACCTGTACGACTCTCAAAGGAAGCGTCAGACCTCTGAGTGGAAATCTCCAAGTTCACCAGGAAAACAACAGGTTCGGGCAGAGATCGACTCAAGGAAAGAATCGTACTGGAGATCTTTGACATTAAAGGTCGTGCACTTGAGTTCATACCTCAGGGTCGTACAGTTACCAAGGATATGTACATTGATATTCTCCGTCGTCTTCGAGGCGCAATCCGATGCGATTGTCCTGAGCTTTGGGAAGCGAAAAATTGGACGTACCATGACGGCCCTAGCATCGTTCACTCCTGAAGTTCTTAATATCGGCAGGCATACGTACCTGTGCTTTCTCAACCTCCTTACTCTCCATATTTGGCTCCAGCTGATTTCTATCTTTTCCCTCGCATGAAGGATCTGTTAAAAGGGTAACGATTTCAATCAAGTCAAAAGAAGGAATTCAAAGGGCTACGACGCGTGCGTTGAAAGAGGAAACAAAAGATGGCTTACAGAGATGTTTCGAGCAATGGCACGAGCGCTAACAAAAGTGTGTGACAGCAGAAGGAAGGTACTTTGAAGGTGGTATTGTGTAATATATTGTATCATATACGATAATAAAAGTTTAGCTTAAAATTTATTTATTTTTTGACTCCACCTCTATATGAATTGAATTTACTTTTACTGTTGTGGCAGCAGAAGAAAAATTAGCTCACAGTTAATACAAAGTTCGAATGTATAATGAAAGCTTTGAATTTAATTAATTTCTTTATTTATTGGATTTCTTGCAGCCTCACAGATATTACAATGTAAATTGCCTCAAAAATATTATTTCAAATATTTCGAAAAATAATTTTAAATATTAAAATGCAATTTATAATTAGTAATCGGACACCATTATAATTTTGATCACAAATCGTTCGCCGAAGGGCAGCCTCTAAACCACCCTCCCCCAACTATGTCTTTCACGATTCTCCTAATTTGGAGTTTATTTAAATGAACTTAGATAAATGAATTTATTTCTTTAGTAATAACTTTGAATAATAGCTAACATTTATTAGCGCTGTTATTATGAAGTTATCTTACCATGTTATAATTGATTTCTAATTATATTTTTGAAAGGGAAGTATAGCCTGCCGCCACATCCTTCTGGCCTTGTGTATCGTGCCTACTCTCTACTCTGCATAAAATCTTCCACCTTGGTCATAAGACGTTCCATTCCATTCCATTATATGTCCATTCCCTATTTTCCTTCTTCCATTCCATTTATGTGTCCACTCTCTCTCTCTCTCTTTCTCTCTCTCCTGCCCTGTCTCATCCTCTCTCTTCCTTTCTAAAACTTAAAAGAAATATCTCTCCCCCTCGTTCTATATATATGTATATATATATATATATATATATATGTAATAATATGATCTTTATATATATATATATATATAAATATAAAGTAGATTATAATGTCGTAACTTTCTTCAACGATGCTGTTTTCTAATTCAGACATAAAATCAGCTAAAGGAGAGAGAAGATGTGAGCCACAACGACTTCATGTATTAGTTGTTATAATTTGCTTTGAAATTCGAAAATTTTTTTGAGTACGACAGATGAATAGATAATCTTCCGATAAACCTAGTGGAGGAGAGTTTAAGAATGGTTGACATTCTTGATCATTATCTTAATAGTTTAAACTACGGAATGTTAGTAAATAAGGTTTCAGCATCTAATGAAGAAAGTATGCCAGTATTATTGGTTATGAAGTTTGTTAATTTGCACAGTTTCTTCTATATAGAAGTATTCAGGTATTGACCCATTACATTACATTACCCAGTACTGATAGATACCAGTAAGTAGTAAGGGGTGCGACTTCGACAAGATCAACATTTCTCGCTAAATATGACTATTTTATAGCGCTTTTGGCACTTTTTAGAATTTTCTGGCGCTTTATAGCATTTTTCAGGTTAGATAAGGAAAGACAGTATTAGGTTGATATGTTTGGTCCGATTAGGTAAGGAAAGATTAAGTTATGCAGAATGGCTGATAGTTAGAGAGTGGGCGTATGCTTAATAAGATCGTTGTGATAAGATTCATACTTTAAGCAACATTTGGCTGTTATAGTGATCATCTATGAAATTATCAATTAATAATGACCGTATAATTAATTAGTTCTTTGTGTTAAATTTCATATTTTATGCTATAGTGATCATCTAAGAAATTAATAGCTGAATTTATTTCATTTTTAAGGACAAAACCCCATTTTGGGGTTCGACCCCACGTCTTGTTGGGACTTTGCCGTTTCTGATTCCTCTAAAATCATCCTTTGTCATTGTTCATTCAACTCTTTTGCACTCTGTGCTTTTGCTCTTTTTTTTCTGAGACCCCCTCCTGAGACTCTCCATAGGAATATGAAACTATCAAATTCGAGTTCTACGGGTTCATAAATATATACATTAACGTCAATATTTTGTTGCTAAGTGAATGTTTACTAACTCAGCACAGTACCAGCACCTGCATTCGCATCGGCCCTGGCACCGACTCGGTGCTCCGTATCATGTCCCTCCTCAGGCTCCGCCTTCTTCTTATTCCTTCTTCATCCGTCCTCCATCTTTCTCTATTATGCATTAAATGCATTTCTTCTTTTTTCTTCCAGCTCCGGCACATGAATCAGCTCAGGCTCCTAACACTTCTCTAATTCCAATTCATCCTCCGAGTCCTGTCGGCTATTTATTTTCCGTCTAGCAACAACCATTTCCTACTTAGTGGGGCTCAGCACCCCACCCCCCTTGAAGGGCGTAGCGGCGTGAAACCGCAGCTCAGGCAAAATGACATCACCAACTATTGGGGTAGCAAGTTTGGTGAGGATACGATTTCTCTATAACTCTCCTAAAATGAAGGGGAAAAAGTGTGGCTTATAAGAATTATTTCTAGACCCCCTCGGTCTCCGGTGCTTACTTCAACGATTATATCGAATGAATGTTAAATAATGGTAATGATTTTCCTTCGATTGTATTTTTAAGTGTGCTAAGCCAA
>JABUQX010070283.1:0-15000 GCA_015478945.1 Trachelipus rathkii | reverse complement strand
AGAAAAATGAGAAGAAATTATATAAATTACTAATTAGAATTCCTATTGGTTATAATAATGAAATATAAAATTTTATTTTAAGTTCATTTCCATCCACTCTCTTTATTCCGTGTCTTTCTCTCTCTCATATACTCTCATATATATATATATGTATATGCTTTAATTTACAAATATATGTATGTGTCTAGGCATGTGTGTATGTGTATGTGTAATATGTGTGTGTATGTGTGTATGTAATATATATGTTATGTATGTATGTTGTAATTGTAATTAATTGTTGTGTCTTGTGTATGTAATAATAATAATATGTGTATGTAATGTGTGTGTAATAATATGTGTATATATATATATATATATATATATATATATATATATATATATATCCATGAAAACCTCGACATAGCAAGAAATTAATACACAATATCAATATATATATATATATATATATATATATATATATATATATATATATATATATATATATATATATATATATATATATATATATATATATATAACTGATACAATAACATCCAACATTCTTTTATCTGACTTTCTTCAGGCGTCGATGCTTTTTCACATGGATTCTAAAAAAAAGTCTTGGACGAAATAGACCATCTTATGGGTGGACAGAGATTGGTCAAAATATTTCAGAAGGGAGGCAGGAGAATGATTTAGGTGAGGACCTTAAATTGCAATGGACTGCTGGAAGCTTGAACTAGCCTGGCACTCTCCTCTCACCAGGACATCTTTCCCTTTCAGCATCGGCAGAATTTGTTGAACTTTTCATAAAATATAATACACCTCTCCCTAGTTCCGCTGCTGTAGGCAGGCGAATGTTAGTATTGGTGGGGAATATTTTAAAGGCATTGAGGGCAAAGCCTTAACTGCTTTTAATTTTAGGCATCTAATCTTTTGAAGGTAATATGGATCTCTTATCCTTTGAAGAAGACATTGAAGAGGAAAAGGAAAATCTTGAGATTTTGTAAATATTCATTCAATTTTTCATATTATAATATTATAAATAAATTTTTTTGTATTATTATATACTATTTAGTTTTAATATTAAAACCTTTTGTGAAGTCGCACATTATTGGCAGAAGACGGACGTGCAGGACTTACGATAGCGGAGGGTTTGATGGCCCCTGAATAGGGTGCGGAGGGCGCTAGCGGTTACGTTTTTCTCGAGGTGCGGAGGTGCGCGGCGGACTACCCATAAATGAGTGGGGTGCCCACCTCTGATATATATATATATATATATATATATATATATATATATATATATATATATATATATATATATATATATATATATATATATATATATATATATATATATATATATATATATATATATATATATATATGAAAATGGACAGTCAAGATATACTTTTACATAAAATCATAAAATCTTTATTTCCTTGATACTCGAAAACTGTTGCTTATATTTGGAGATTAACTTTCAACATTATTGATTAACTATTTGAATTTATGTTAACCCACGATTTACTTCATTTATTATTAAAATAATTTTGCTATATTGTTATTCTAGTTAAAGAATAATAAAAAAATCTGTTAATTTCTTTTTAAAGCTATAATTTACAAGTGATTGAAAAAAACACATTTTAAAGAGATCAAAGAAATTATTCAAAAACAAGATTAATTGTCACTCCAGGAGTTGAACCATGATTATAAGTGAAAGGCAAACGAACTAATTCTAAATTGAACAAAAGTTTCCATCCGCAAGTTAAATATATATATAAAAAAATTGTAATAACCAAACAATAAAAATAAGTCATTTGAATTAGCTATCTTAGACAAACAGTTCCGGTCGGAAGCTAACTTTCCGTTATTCTAATATATATATATAATATATTATATATATAATATATTATATATTATATATGTATATATTATATTATTATTATTATATATATATAATCATATATAATTATATATAATAATATAATAATAGTATATATATGATATATATTATAGTATATAATTATATATTATTAATTACAGTGATTACCACCACTCACGGCTGGGCCCTTTTAAAGAGATGCAGGAAAAAAAAAATACAGAAAAGCTCCACCCAAGTCCAAAAAACCTAACGCAAATCCCGTCCAGTGTTGCGACCAGACCGTGGTTTTAAAGAGAGGGAAGAAATTAAACTACAGTAGG
This sequence comes from Trachelipus rathkii, assembly GCA_015478945.1. Lineage (NCBI taxonomy): Eukaryota > Metazoa > Arthropoda > Malacostraca > Isopoda > Trachelipodidae > Trachelipus > Trachelipus rathkii. The sequence continues at coordinate 12,816 of JABUQX010070283.1, read as the reverse complement.
AAAAAACCGAGTAATATTGGCAAAGGTAGTTCCACAGAACAGAAGTGGCTGGAAAGAAGAAGCACCACAGCGAACTAGTTCTGGGTATTTTCTAAATGCTCACGCAAAAATTCATGCTGGAAGGAATTTCAGATTTGATGGCACCTCCTTAAATGTATTGCTAGTGAGGGTCGACGCAATCCCCCTAATGGAGGTGGAATGCCGATGTGAAGCCAAAACCCTGCTGTAGCATCTACGTTCGTGATGTAACAAATATAGACCACCAATAGATAGAATTAGTCGCCAACCGTCACGTCGCAGAGATAGAGGGTACATTGAGTTAAAAAGTAGGAGGGACAGTTAATTAGTCCTGCTTAGCTTTAGACTCAACTCTATTAACCAATAGAAAAATGGGTGGAAGCCGGAGCCCCCCCCAAGAGTGGAGAACAGATACTCCACAAATACAAGAGCGAATAATGGACCTCTTAATAACTGAGTAGCTGTTGCAGAAGCCCAAAAAAAATTCCCGCAACCTGAACAGATACTTCCCAGTTCTTTGAGGCCACCCTAGCAACCGTTATGATGTGATGCGTATTCAAGATAATTTATATTGTTTTTATGTCAGACCAAGATATTGATCCAATAATCTCCCTTCTTCGGGAGATCGTAAAATAGAAAACTTTAACTGTCGATAAAAAATAGCGTAAGGTCTTAGGATGGTTGTTTTGTGGAGAGGGAGATGTAAGAAGTGAGTATGAGTTTCAAAGTGAGTTTGATTATTTCACTTAAGGTTATGTGTGGGCTGGCGCCCACCGGGAAATCCCAGATCCAGGTCGGCTAATAATAGAATCGGAAAGCTGATAACGAGAGGTCAACAATCTTAGATGCAAAAGAGCGAGCAGATTTGAAATGAGTGGAAGAAGGAGAGTTGAGTCATCGGCATAGCAGTGAACAGAGTTAGAAGTTATATAGAAAAGATAGTTGATGAAAGTAAGAATAAAAGTTGTTGAGAATAAAACAGAACCTATTGTAGGAAACACCCACAACTTAAACAGATAAGGAAGGAAGAAGTCGCTCTCATCAACCACAGCCGTTATTGAGCGACCTGAAAGAAACATTTGACAAGGAAAGTAAGCAAAAGAGAAGAGGAAACCCAAAAGGAAGGGAGTCTTAGAGAGAATAGTCGACTGGCAGTCCATGCCATACTCTAGCATCAAAAAGCCGTTGATTATATCGTGAGTCCCCCACCCAAGAGCATCGCCCAATAGTCCCAAGGGCAAGAAAGACCATAAATCAGTAAGCGATAGGATAGTATGTCACCAGTTGACCTCGAGCTTCGAAAGCCCATACTGATGATCTGAAAGTAAAGGAATTGAGAACTCCTAAAGATGATTCCAAGAAATGAGAGTTTAAGTAAGAAAGTTTAACAAGATCTTAAAAGAATGAAATACAAGTGTATAGAGCTATAGGACGATAGGTTGAAGGATCAGAGCGGCTGCCCATTTTCGGATTTTGGTTGGACATACGCGCACTTCCATGCAAACTGAGGTAATATAGTTACTAGATAAGGCATAGAGAGATATATATATATATATATATATATATATATAGATATATAAATATTATAAAAATATATATATATATTATATTATATGATAATAGAAAACATAATATATATATAAATATATTATTAATATAATATATATATAAAATATATACCACATACCCACACAACAACATAATTTTAGTAATATATAATATAATAAGTTTATATATATTATATTATATAATATAAGATGTATTCTATATATATATGTAGTATATATAGTATATATATTCTTATATATAATATTATATATATTATATATCACTATACCCATATATATATATATTAATATACTATAATATTTCTTTTTGTGGAATACAAGCTATTTTCCGCTCCATATTATTATATAATATATACTATATATAATATATTATATCTATATAAATAATCATATATTATATATTATATATAATAATACATATAAGTAATAATATAGTAATTTATTTAATTTTAAATATACCTTTATTATATATATATATATTACCAAATATAGATTTTATGTATATTATTATACAGGTTAGATATAATTATATTTATATTTATTAAATTATATTTAATTTTATTATTTATTACATATATATATATATATATAATATTATATATATATTATTATTAATATATAAATTTGAACATATTTTATATATTTATGAGTATAGATATATAGTATAATATAATATATATATATTATATTAAGATATTTATTATGTTATATAATATATATTAATATATATAGGATATATATATTTATATATATATAAATATTAATTATTTAATATTATATATATTTATTATATATAAATAATATATATATAGTACTATATATATTAATATTATATATATATTATATATATTATTTATATAATAAATAATATTTTATATTATATTATATTTATTATATTATATAATTATTTTTTATTATAATATAATATGATTGTATTATTATATTTATGTGTTATACTTTTGATAAATTATATATAGTATATATAATTATATATATAATTATATAAATATATTATATAAGAATAATTGTGTGTTTGTGTGTAGTGTGTGCGTGTGTGTGTGGTGTAGTGTGTGTGTGAAAAGACCCTTAGTTGCAGATGGAATTATTTAAAATTATACGAATTTTTATAATTTTATTAATCTTTACACATCACTTTAAAACTTATATTATTTACAACCATAAAACTTAAAAAAAGCTAGTCCCGGCAATTAGCTTGCGTTCTTTGTTTAGACCTAATTTCAATATGCTCAGATAGAACAATGCTTCTAGTAGATTATTTGAGTTTTTTGGACTGAATTTATCCATCTGCAATACTAAGGTCTTTTATCACACCACACTACAACACATCAACACCACACACACACACACACACACACACACACACACTTACACGAATCACATACACACACACACATCACACACACAAACACACAACACACAATAACACACACACATCTATAATATAGATCATATATTTTAATATAACTTTAATATATAATTATTATAATATATTATATATATATATATAGTTATATAACTATAGTATATAGTACTATATCAGTATTTATAATAGTAATATATTATATATAATATTAATTAATATATTATATAATATATATATTAATATATACCAAGTAAATGTAATATATATATATTATAGAATAGCAGGGATAGCACGGAAAAAATCAATATTGATTTTTTCAACTGATTTTTAACTTGATTTTTGCTCCAAAAAATCATGATTTTTTGCTTTTTTTGGTCTTTTTTGCTTTATTTTATCTAATTTATTTATTTTTGGATATTTAAGTGATTTAATTTCAATATAAGAAAATATAAAATTAGAATAATAATATCATAGCAGGTACTCTGTTTCAAATTTTCTACCCTATAAAAATGTCAACAAAATGATCATGTTGTTCAAACATGTTCTTTTTATTTCTGATGTAATAAACTATTAATATCATATGACATTGTAAACATTTCTGATTTATTGTGCTGTTTCATTGTTGTCATAGACTATTAAGCCCTATTTTAAAGATTCTTTGAACTCAGATAAAGCAACGAACCAATTAGGGTTAAAAACCAATACTTAATCGAACAAAAAAAAGTTTGTACAATTATTATTATTTTTCGTTACGTCACGATTCTCAAAAATAATCCAAAAAATCAAAAATCCAAAAAATCAAAGAATTGATTTTTTTCATCAAAAAAAATCCAAAAAGATCCCCAACCTGGATGGTAATAAGTATAACTGTTTTAGAGGGTCTGATTTTTATTTTTCTTACTTGTAAACACAGTGAGCAGCAGTAATGTACGTACATCTTATCATTATATGATAGATCGCTACACACCAGATAAGAATAGTATCTATAAAATTGTGATAAAGAATCAGTTGAACCACTCCAATGGGGAAACTCTTCAATATTCCATCCGGTTGGGACCTCCTACAATGTATCAGTGTAATTGTTTTACCACATGCTAAGGGCAAAAGATTATATTGTATATATATATACTATATATTATTATATATTATATATATTTATTAATATAATATATAAAATAAATATAATTTATAATTAATAACTAATTATATATATATATTATATATTATAATAGATAATATATATATAAATAGTATATATATTATATATATATATATATATATATTATATATAACACATTTTTTATTACCACTCACTGGCAAAATCCGCTAAATCAAAAATTGATTTTATTCTTGATTAATTTTAATCATTATCACTACATCACCATTACCCATTAATTAAAATATTATTAATTATTCTAGTTCTATTTCTAAATTTAAGATCTTTATCCTTATACCTATCAATGGTTAGACTCTTCTGACAAAATAGAAGCTTCCTTCAATTGCCGAGCCTCGTTATCCCTATTTCCTTAGATAGTATCTCTTCGTCTACGTCACAAAAAATAAATAAATAAATAAAAAAAAAAAAAATATCGTATTGATCGTTGATTTCTTTGAAGTGGCACGAGTGCTGGGAGTTATTTCTTTTTCTTCTACATTCACTTCCCAAATTTTAGTTGAAGTTCTTTTCGTGTTCCACATAATAAGTCCTGATTACCTTGCAGAACCTAAGTAGAGTGGGTACTAGCTTCTTCTGGTAGGGTTGCCTTTTTTCACCTAAGCTGGGCTACTCGAGACTGGTCAACCAGCAACATAAGTCTTTTACAACTCTATATAAAACTTATCTCTTTATTATAGGGAATAAAAAAAACTCAGTTTTTTGGTTGATTGGATGAATATTTTATCAAAATTATGCTCGACTAATTCAAACCATTCGCTGACCTAGAGTTATGCGCAAGAATATTTTAATAATTTAAAATATACATAAACGTTTCGCTGACATGCAGCCAAATTCAGTTTCCACTTCACACTCGAAATATCAGTTTTTATTTTGAAAATTGCGTAAAATAAAGAATTTGCGCCAAAAACAAATTCTATAAAGTTTTCACGCAATTTTACTAAGAGCTACGTCCACTATTCATTTGCAACCATATGTTGAGCAGACCGCCTGTTGTGCCATGATAAAAGAAGCATAATTTTAGTTTATATTATATATATATTAATATATATTAGTATAGTATATATTATTATTATTTATTATATATATAGTATTTACCTTATTAATAAATATATATATATATATTATATAAATATATATATATATATAGATTTATATATATAGATGATATATAGTGTGGTGAATGGACAGACAATCCGCTATCCCAGTCCTGCATGCGGAGAACTATCCGCACCTAAATTGACATACGCGCGATCCGCGATCCGTCTACTTAACGTCAACATCCGCATTTCCAGCATCGCATCGCGTCTTTTGAAAAACTTGAGGTGTTAGCGGATGTTTCAAATGCTTTGTGAGTTTTAGGAATACATGATTAAAATAAATATTATTTGGCATTCGTTTAATCATGGGAGTTTATTGGGAATAATGGAATTTTGTAGATTTCGATTTTCTATGTATTATATAATAATAAATTATAGATTGATATGAGGTTAGATGTGGTCCTAAATAAAAAAAAAAAATAGCAGGTGGTGCGGAGCGGAAATTTCCAATGGCCTAGACCAACCCTTATTTAAGTACAATGCACAAAGAAGATAGTATATTATATAGTTAAAATAAAATGTATTGCTCATTGACCTACTCTATATATTATATTATAGTTTCTATATAAAAATAGTATATATATATAGATATATATATAAATATATAGTAATATTTACGATACATAATATTATATTACCGTATATTATATATTATATATTATTGATCGTTTATATATATTATATATATATAAATATTATGTATATATATAATATTAGTATATATATATAGGGGGTATATATAGTAATAGTAATTATTAGTAGTAGTAGTGTAAGGGATTTAAGGAGGATAGTAGTTAGGTTATATATATATTATATATATATATATTACTATAGTTAATATTAGTATAGGGTATAGTGGTTAGTATATCTAATTAATACAAGTATAGATATATATTTAATATATATAGGTTATATTATATATATAGTAAATATTATTACTATATACGGTATATTATGTGTGTATAATATATAGAATAATATATATATGGTATTATTAGAAGAATATATATAGTTATTAAATAATAATAAATGAGTAGGTATAGTATAATATGCAAATTCGTTGCAAGAAGGATACTCTTTCGACGAGCAAAAGCGGAGGCCTTTCATCAAACGAAAGTGCGCTAACATCTTTGGTTCTCCTACTGACAAATCTTTTTGGCCTCTGTGAGAAAAATACTCTAACAACTTCTGTAACATTTCTCCTGCCTTTCTTCTTATTCGATCTGATGGCTCTGTTCTAAACTCTCCAACTGAAAAGGCCAAATCTCTTCGCCTCCTATTTTCCTCAACTCAACCCTGGACGATTCTGGCATTACCCCTACTCCACCTTCTCATCTCAGGTGGTCCTATGTCTTTGCCTGAGATATACACTTGATCCGAGAGTGCATGGGCTCCGAGATCTTAATGAACCGTTAGGGAAGGCGGTTGGCTCGTATGGCATTCCCCCCGAGTTTTGAGGGAATTGTGCTTACGTGCTGACCCCGCCCTGGTTCAACTATATTCTCTCTATGTCTCAATACTAAACTTTCCCTCAGTGTTTGGAATCACGCATATGTCCAATATATTTCCGAAAAAGGAAACCGCTTTGATTCCTTTCTAACTATCGCCCTTAAGCTAGCTCTCACTATGTTTATCTATACTAAGGATCATATTTTGAAACCCATTCTTAACTCTTTCACTTTCTAGGACATTCTTTGGAATTTACTCATTCTCTTCTTTTCACGGATCGCGTTAGTTTACGGCTTTTCGGTTAGTTTCAAGGTCTTAACTGGCGAATTATACTTTCCTAATTTAACCGATTTTAGGATTTTCCGCTCTTAAGGAAACTACCATGGGAGACTTGGTGTGGGCGCTTTAAACAATATCCAAAGCATATGATCCGGTGATATGACACGCGTCACTGCTTCTCCAAGCTCCCTTCCTTTGGGTATTACTTTCTTCTGCATTGTTTACTTTGGTTTAGCCATGTTTCATGTGGCCTAATATCGGCTGTGCATTAATTGCTCTTACTTTCTTATTTTTCTTGTCAATAAGTGGCGTATTTCCTCAGTGTTCGGTCTCTTCCTAACTGTAGTCCTACTAATTCAAATTAATGAATCTTCTCACCTGCAAAACTAAACTCTATGCATTGCTTATTATGCCTATGACTCGATCCCTTCGCTCTTCAACTCATTTCAAGTGTACTAAATGCTCCCTCTTATTACTTCTAGAATTGCCTCAATCGTCTTAACACTTTACCCGATCATATCTACGCTGATATCTGGAAAAAATAGAAGTTCCGATTTGATCGTCTCAATCTTGTTAAATTCAATTTTTTTAAAAACTTCAATTTATACCCAAATCTCTTCCTCTCTAAATGTTCACCCCGTCTAACTTTCCTATATCTTTCGACGGTTCTCTCGTCTCTTATGTTGACACACATATATACATCCTTTGGCTTTTAACTGAAAACAAAAAATTGTTCTTTGATAACCTGCAACATTCTACATACGTTTGCATAGGGCGGTTCTCATAGAAACTTGATGATCGACATGTTTCTGTTTTATACTATTTTTTCTCTTCTCATTTTTACGTGTAATAAGATTGATTTTTATTAAAATGCAGTACGTGTCTCATATCTTTGGAGGGCTCTGGTTTCGCCCGGCTTTTGGATAGGTGTCATAAGGGCCAAATACGTGTTCTGTACTTTTCCAGTTCACTGACCCTCTATCTTTTTGCGGCGCGATGGTTTGGTACTTTATCTCTTTTCTATATGAATTACCGCAGCGACAGGTGTTCTTGAGGGAACTTTATAACACTCGCGTACCCCCACCTTTACGAAGCCTCTCGTAGCACAAGTGGGTTGCTGTTGTCGTGCACGTAGTTATTAGTGTGTAGATATTTGGTTTTAGCTCCCGGCTTATTTCGCTGCGCGTGCTTCCTTCTTTCCTCCACCTCTGTAGAGCATATTTTCTCTTTTATCCTTCTTCTGCGTTTCCTGCTGAATTTAATTCTTCCCTCACTTTATTTTAAAGCCTCGCGTCTGCTGCTTCAATCTGCGTTAATTTGCTCTAGCTGGATGAATTTTGCGTGCAACACCCCCTCCCTGATAGGGGCTCTGCCCGTGAGTTGTGTTGACATGTTAAAAAGTATCTATGTATTATAAATATTTGTGTGTGGCACAGAACTGAGATATTTTATAATAAAAATATATTATTTAAGGATAAAGCTGTTTAGATAATTGATGTTTTATATGTTTAAATGTTTTTAATTCAAACTAAAGGTAACTCCGCATCCGCATCCGCAAGTCCGCATCTTGCTCAGCTACTTTAGATCTCCAGCTAGAGCTCTACAATAACTTCCTCCTCAAATATCTTTTTTAAGTATCTCGTCTATTTCCGCTTATCCTGCCAAATCAGTTCTAAATTTCTATTCGTGTCCATCACTAATTATATGTTTTATTATATATTATTATATAATATAGTTATATCACTATATTATAATATATTAGTATATATATATAGTAATATGAAAATAAAAATATAAATATATAACTAAAGTTAATTAAATAATAATGATATATATATTCATATATATGTTCCATATAGATAAGAATTACATCAGTTTTTCTTTGCATAGATATTAGTAAGAGATGAAAATTACTCCAAAAATATACTATTCTGGCATATTCAACATTTAGGGTATTAAAGTATATTATAGTATTATAGTATATTATATTATCACTCTCCTACATTAAACACTACTTCAATCCCCTTCACTTTGAGACATGAAAATTACTCCAAAAATATACTATTCTGGCATATACAACACTCCCCCCCCCACAGCTAGACATTCCAAACATTAAACAAATTCTCACAAAACTATAAATTGTAGATGCCAGAATAGAATTAATAATTTAACATATAAAAAAAACAAAAGCTAAAAAATATATAAGGGAGAATTTTATTCACCATTCATTGTGTTGAGGCCCTTTGAATATTTTTTCTCAATCTTTTAACTATAGCGTAAGCACGGGAAGGGAAGAAATATGTAATTATATAATTAAAAAAAAAAACCATTATTTACCAAGAGAATATCGTAGCTTCTATAATCAAAGAATCATAACCATTGTGAACAACTTCATCTTTCACAACTTTTGAAGTTGATGTAGAAGAATCATTCTCTATTACTTCTTTGTGTTGCATTTGGTTTCTTATCACTATTATACAGTACTGATGTCGGTTTATTCACGAGTCTGTATTCTTCAGCTTCTTCGGACAGCTTATCAGTTACTGGTGCTGGGTTCCTTCTGGGTCTGCCTTTCTTCAATAATTCTCAGAATTCTTCGAGGCAGACTATATCGGTTTTACTGGTACTGGTAACCTTGTTATTGCTCAAGATCTTCGGACAAGCTTAGTGATTTGTACTGGTTTTCTGGTTAATTCTGGATTCTCCTCTGTTAGTTCTTCTCAGACTCTTCGTAATTGCTTAACAGTACTGTCTCTGATTTCTTCAAGTTTCATCTTTTGAAATTTGTATCAACTAGTAATTTCGAATCATATATCGAATAAAAATATGTATTATAAATTGATATTAATTAAACAGCTTAATAACAGCAACATCAACAATGACAATTTTGATCACATGCAAATACCTTAACGGAATTTAAAATTTTTATTTCAGAAATAGTTAGATTATGTTAATTTATTTACTCCACATTTAAACTTTTGGACTTAAACCCTAGCCTTAAACTTTATTTTTTATTAAGAGCAAATTGTGATATCATACCGTTAACATGTTGCTGAATTTCTTTTTTCACTTCTAGGTCTTCTGCAGAAGGAGGCGCAGATATTGTTGCACTCTCCGATTTCTCAGTTGGGTCTTTGATAAAGATTCCTGAAACTTTGGTTGGTTTTTCTGCAATATAACTGTCAGTAATTTTAGAATCTTAAAGAGAAGCAAAAAAATAAAAATAAAATAAAATAACTAAATTATGTTTCATTTTGGGTTGTTAATTTGAATCCTTTATTTAAAAAGAATCACATTTGGAGAGTGGTGATATTTATGAGGATAAATCTAGAAATCTTTTGAGAAAAACAAAGAAACAAATTATATTCAAATCTACTCTGTGACTAAATTCTAGTCTATCTTTAAACTATATTTCAAATGTTTGCTTGTCTGAAAATGTTTCCCGTTGAATTTATTACAAAAATTAAACAGAATTAACGATTGATGAAAGTGATTCAAACATAAGGATAAATTGGTGGGGCTCTTGATTGATTATCAGCTTCCATGTTAAAGGCTTAAGCCGATTTAATTTAATTTTTAAAACCTACTAATCGAACACAGATGAACACCAAAACGCTCCATATCTGTAAAAGATTTGAACTTTTTTCTAATTAGTTAGTTAGTTAATAAATTAATTAATTTATAATATGCGAAAGTGAAATAAATTAAATAACGAGAAGTTTTAAAATATGTTAGAAAATTACTTTATCTTATTGAAATATAGTAGTTTATATAGATAATAAATTTAAAAAATAAAATAATCTAAAAAAAAAATATAGGATTTGTTTTGGTTTATAAATTCATGATGAGAAAACAACTCACCCTTCAATAAAAATATAATAACATCTTACCTCCTAGACAAGACACAAGAATAACGTATAAAATAAATTTATTTTTCGTTAATTTTAGAGTAGATTATATGGTCTTAAAAATGAGATACGCACAACCAAAGATTATGAAATCTTAGTGAATGTGTTATCACAATAACATTTTAACAGAAACTTATGCAGGAAAATTTTTTCAGAACGTATGAATTTTTATTCTCAGATATTTAGACAATTATAATATTATCAATATATTAATAATAATGAATAATAATAATAATAATAATAATAATAATAATAATAATAATAATAATTAATAATAATAATTAATAAAATAATAATAATAATAATAATAATAAAATAATAATATAATAATAAAATAATAATAATAAATACTAGATAATATATAACTAATAATAATAATGAAAATAATAATAATAATTTAATAATTAATAATAATAACTCAATTAATAATAATAATAATAATAATTAATAATAATAATAATAATATTATACATAATTAATTATAATAATATAATAATAATTAATCAGAGTAATAAGTAATAAATAATAAATATATAATAATATATAATAAAATAATAATTAATAATAAAATCTTAGCATTATTTTTAAGCAATTTTATTTAGTCTATATTTTACACTTATGCGAGTAAGTTTGAGTTTAGTTCAAGAAGCATATTTTCCATATAGAGCTCGACGGATGGAGACAGAGCGGGGGACGAAGTTATCCCGCTCCACTCGACGTTCACTTATGAGGTATCGGTCTGAAGACCACGACTCTTCGAGTAATACGTATACAAGGAACTACATAATAGGAAAGGAACGTAGTTTAATTATAAAACGACGTGAGTCCAAAAAACATGTAAGTAGTATAAAATAAAAAATAATATAATAAATATTAAACCCCAAAAAAAATATAAATATATAATAAAATAATAAATTAAATAATATAATAAATAAAAATAATAATAAATGTTAAATTATTTTGAAAATATGTTTCACTGACAAAATATTTTTTATATCTAGACATGATATGAATTATTTTTTTTTATATATAATTCCTATTATAAATATATATATGATGTAAGTATATATATATAACGTAATTGTACATAAAAATATTTTTCATCTTTTTTATATCTAGACAGTTTAGATCATGAATTATTTTTTTTTATAATAATCCTTTAGAAAGTATTAGCAGTTCTTATGAGTCATTCCTACTAGTTACCACGTAAATTCATTGTTAGTATCAGAATATACTAAGCAATTATATTAAAAAAAAAAGCAAAAAAAAAAAAATAAAAAAAACAAAAACAAAAAACATTATCATTCAATTAAAAACAAAACAGGAAAAAAAACTTTGTCATCAATCAGTCTGACTTTTTTGTAAGCATATTTATACTTTCTTAAATATGAGAAGCAAAAAAATCAAAACTGACGGTAAAGTGATATAGCTTAGCAACATTTGAGAAAAACATTATTGAAATTTGCAGTTTTTTTTTTTGTTTTTTTTGTAAATTCAAAAACCTCCAGAGTGAAATAAATAATGAAATATAAATGTAAATTAGTGATTAATATATATATCCCATATAACCACAGTAAGTAATAAGGTTTATATGTTTTAATAGTTTTTTTCCATGATTGCGAGGACCTTTACATAGTATTTAAAGTTTCAATTTGATTTTAAGCATTTTTAACATTTCAATTTTATGAAATGTGTATCGAATTGCATACAATCGATATTGTATAGAGGTGAAGCTGGATATACAACATAATGCTCGATATATGCCGTTTAATAAAAAACTTTTCAAATAGTGTATATTAAATATTTTTAGGTGATTATTTTTAATTGTTCCTAGTATTGCCATAATTGCTGGTCAAAACTAACAGTGCGTATGGAAAAAAAAAAGGCAGTAATTAATTTTTTTTAAAAATATATATAATTATGCATATATATATAT